>JAIUCV010001042.1:0-201792 GCA_026724425.1 Erythrophleum ivorense | reverse complement strand
TTGCTTTTTTATGTCTCATTATGGAGCCTACACCTCTCACAATCTAGGCTTTCTACATTTTTTTCAAGGCTTCCTTTGATATTCTTCCATCATATCTACTCCTATTCTAGGCTTACAAAATTTTAAAACACTCCCTAGATGCTTTGGATGGTCTATACTGAGACATGAGCATGGTATAGAGCCCATGGACTTTTTCAATTTTTCTTGAAGGGAATGGCTCATATGCAACTTCTTAGAGGTCTAAGGGACTCATACCATGTCTTATATAAGCCTAATTATCCTTAGGAAAAATTAGATTTTACTTTTTGTCTCAAAACCCCAAGATTCACAAACTTGGTTTTCTTGATTCTCTTTTTTATTCCAATGGATCAATCTTACTTCTCACCCTCCTAAACACTTGTTTCTTTCTTACAAAGGTTTGAATTCATCTCCCTCTATGAAAGTTAGGTCTGACTGAAATTACACTAAAGAGAAGCATCCAAGAAAAAACAACCATTAAAACTCAAGAAGCTTACCTTGTTTGCTTGCTTTTCCAAGGAACTTTCACTTGCTACAAGTTTCTTCTTCTAAAGCTTCCTTCTTTTACTTAGGCTAACCTCAAAACAGCATCATATTAGCCTCCAAAACAAAGGAAAAAGAGAAAGGAAAGTGGAGAAGAGAGTGAATATGAGAAGAAGTAAGGAAAAGGGCAAAAATCCTCACCTTTTCCATAAGTTATCTTCCCCCTCTCTCCTCCTCATTTGTGTGTCTTCTAAGATCTCTTAAAATTCTATTTTCAAGTGTCCAAAATGTTGGTGAAGAGGGAGTTAAAGAGGAACATGCTTTAAGAAGCTAAAGAGTCACTTTATGTACTTTTTAACTTTGTATTTTATTCCCTTTTTATTGGTTCCTTTCATTTTGGTTCAATTCAACTCCTTTTTTAAATTCGTCTTTTCCATCATAATATTTAGGCTTTCAAATTTATAAATTGGCTTTGGTTTCACTCAAAATTAATTCAAAACTATTCTAAATCATTCGATCAACTGACGGCCGAAATCGCTTATAGGAGAGATTTTAACTGTTCTAGAAGTTTTCATGATTTTCAAGGCCGTTGAGAATCTCAAAAAGCTCAAATTTTTCATTTAAAAAGCCATTCTATGAGTTTTTCAAAATTGCTAAAAATTACGAAAATATCCAAACTTTTTTTCACAAACTTTTTTAATTCATCTGGCTTGGATTTCTGGGCAACTCAAATATCAAATCCTTATTTTTTTATTATTTAAAATTTTATCCTAATTTTATTTGGCCTCCAATCATTCATTTCAGAGGACTTGCTTTTATAACTGGCTTATTTCGTTGTTTTTATGAAAAACTAGATGTTACAATCAATGGTAAAGAATGTTGAATTTGTAAGGAAGCAAAATTTAGGAAGGCAAGAGTAAGAAAACGGAGGTTTAAGGAGGTTTTCAATAGACAAATGTGATATTTAACAATTATTACATAACTTTAAAAATTGTTTGCATCTAATGCCTTAGCTAAGTATATAAGATGACATTATGAAAATCGTCATGACAAAAGTGTGTTGTCGCATCCATCATATGGGAATGCTTAGAAACATTTTGATTAAACTCATCCTGAATTTGCATTAAAGTCGAGAAATGCCAAGTTTGTGGTTTGTGCTGACAATTTTACTCTATTTAGTTTAAGTTCCAAGTCATACTCTTGTTGGCCTATAATCGTTACTCTATATAATCTTCCACTTGCCATGTGTATGCAATAAAAAAGATGTTTTTAACAATAATAATACCTAGGCTCCATAATTGAAAGAGTAATATTGATGTTTTCTTATAACCTTTAATTGGTGATTTGATGTTGTTTTAAAAGCAGGGTGAATAAATATATGACATTTTTATGAAACAAAATTTCAACTTATAAGCTACTCTTATAGGGACTATCAATGATTTTTCAACTCACGATATGCTAAGTCATTGACAAGTAGTGGGGAGATTGGGGTATCCCATTTGCATGAGTTGTTTAAAAGCATTCCAATTTAAGAATAGAGGAAAAACTTGTTACTTTGATTGTCATTAGCAATTCTTGCCAATGAATCATTCATTTCATCAAAATAAACAAAATTTCATAAAGAATAACACAGACTTCATAACCACCATTAAGGTATTTAGGAGAAGAATTGCACGAACAAATTAAGAGATTTCCTAAAATAATAGAATTTCCAAACCTATATTTGGAATGGTATGGTTAGAACCATAATTAGGCTAAATGTAATATTTTTTGGGACCTTTCCTATTGGCATAACCTATTGAATCCATATAATATATATGTAATACTTATGAAAGGAAATGTAATATACGTTTAATGCATATAAAAGGAAATGTCTTTCAAAATGTGTTTAACATAATGATAGATGTGAAAAATAAGACAAAAGACAATGTAAAAGCAAGATTAGACTTGGCTATATATTGTAAATGGCCTACCTTACATATGAAGGACAGAAACAATGGTAAAAATGGCAAAACTCAAGGTAGCATACATATTTTATACGGAACAAGAGTGTGTAATATATGAATGGGTTAAAATTTTAAAGTTTCCATATAGTTATGGATTCAAATTGAGATGTTGTGTTGATGTGAAAAGTTACACTTTAATTGGAATGAAAAGTTATAATTATCATGTTTTCATGGAGAAGCTACTACGAAGAGAAAGATTAAAAATAAAGCACATGTTGAAGGCTTCATTTGTGAAGCATATATATTTAAGGAAACTTTAACTTTCTATTCTTATTATTTTGAATTACATGTTCACTTAAAAATTAGGAGAGTTCCTCTAAATAATGATGGTAAGAAGCATAATGATCATCCTTCTATCTTTATCTTCAACTATCTTGACTAGCCTCATGGAAAAGCTACTTACAATTTGCATTATCTTACTAATAACTAGGCTAATGTTATAACATTGTATGTTCTTTTCAATTATCCAAAGGTTAAACCTTTTCTCAAGTAAGATTCACTCCTAATTTGATTAAATATACAATTATCCTTTTAAATATAATATTCTTACTAATTAGGGTTAATCCTTCCATGATATAATGCAGTTTGTATGTTAAGGTATTACTTTTTATGAACCATACTCTGCCTAATGAGGAGGTTGACAAGCATATTTCATTTAAATTTCCTAAATGGTACAAAACTTCATAAGTTCATATGAATTTCTTAAAAGGAAGTTATAAATTCACAAAACTAAACTTCTTATATTAGGTTTCAATAATGTTGTTTGTATTTTGATTAGGCTTTAAACTCTTTAAATGGGATACAAGATGTTTTGTTAGGTTCTTTGGCTTGGGATCCTTTAAGGCTTATGCATACATGGGGTCAATAGTCTGTCAATGATTATAAATTTTACACAGCCACTTGGGCAGAAGAAAGGGAGACAAACAATAGTGTAGTTTTTCTAAAAGGAACTAGTCATGGTCAAGTTGAATTCTTATATCATGATGCATTGAAAGAAATTATACAGAGTTTACTAACCTGCCCATTAAGCGTTTAACACTTTTCAATTGCAAGTAGTATGACCCTACTAATCGGGGGACTCTAGTTTGTTCAAAATGTAATATTATGGACGTTAAGGCAAAAGACACATACAAGGGCAATGATTTTTTTTTAATCTTTTCCCAGCAAACCTATTAAGTGTATTTTACATTGTATTTCAAATCAATACCTAAAAAAAGGGTTGGTTATTGTGATTAGGATGAAAATGAGGAATATGATTGATGCCCTTAGTGATGATAATCTAGATTTGCCATTCCAAGATGAGCCTAACCATTCACCTCAATTAGTTAAAAATGACCTTGGTGAGTAAGATCTAAAGAGATAACACAAGTCAAAGTAATGAGATGGACAATATACATATTGGCTCTTTTGTTGATGAAACTAGTGAAACAATAGAAAAAAATGATGAAATATTAGATGATAAACTATTAGATAGTGATTCATTTAAAACTAAAGAGGATCCCCTTAATGATTATTATTTAGCAGGTGATTGATACAATTCAGTAAATTATTATGATTAGTACTTAATAATTTGTTTAACTTACATGAATTGTTTATTAATACTTACTTCTAAAACATTTTATTGTTTTCTATTTTAGATGTCAAACGGAGGATGCAACAAGGGTGGATGATATTATACTAGTAAGAAAGGCAAAAGGAAAGCTATGCAGTAGTCTAAGTTGACTCAGATACCATTAGCAATTGCACAAATTTTATCACCTCCTTAGCTATCTCCACATGTTGCATCATTTTTTCCCCTTCACTTGCACACATTCAAATACCACTCAATCAGTCTACTTTTAATAGTCTAAAAGGACCTTCTACACATATTTCAAGCATAAATGTGATTGGCTTATCTTCTCATCCTTTTAATTATGAGCCAGGGTCAAGATTGGGTGATGGATGACTGGTTATTGGACATCATGTTATTGATGAGTAAAAATCCAATTAGCACCTTTCCTTTTTTGTATTGTAATTGTTACTTTATGTATACTTTTCTCATATAATTCTCTCTATTTCGTAAGTTTTATACATATGTTGAACTAGTTACTACATTGTGTCAAATCGTCTATAGCAAGTTTAAGCATGGATAGCCAGAATTTACAAAAGTCACTTACGCTTTCAAAAACCTACGATTTGTGCAGTTTAAGGTAAGTTAATTCCATAACTCCTTAGGCATTATGATAAGCATAATTGATGTGTTGCTATTATTCTTCAACTAATCAACTTTTCTTATTTTTAATGCAGATACTGTGTGCTTGGGATTTGTGTATTGAGTGACAGACTTGTGAGATATGGAGGAAGAAGTGTAGCATTATAATGCATGCATTCTTTATTCGCAATGGAAAAATCAAAGGCAAATGTGTATTTGAAGTAGCTCGATTTGAGCTAGATGAGTATTGACAAAGTGATGAGTTCAAAGCTAAGTCTATGTGTAATAAGGCAAATAGAACTATAAATACTTGAGGATGCCTACATAGAGAATGACATACGCCAATATCAAAGGATAAGAGAAGGATAGTAAACATTCTTTGAATATACTAGTTTTATTAGATTAACATTTATATTATTTTAATTGATATAATTCTAACATATTTTATCTAAGTGTTGTAAGAAGTGGAGTTAGGTAGAAAGGTTCAAATCCTTGAGGTATTCAAGAGGATCCAATACAATTAGAAGGAAGGAAGTTGGATTGGTAAAAAGGCCTCTAATACTTACATAAGTCATTACTAGTTTATAAATAAGATTGTTACTGTATGATAAGTAAATAATTAATTTGTTTATTTATTTGATATGTTAGCTTTCTAGATGGCATGTTTACTTTGATGATTATATGCTTATATTATGTATTTAATATTTACTTATTTTTTGTTAATGTAGAGCTAGTATAAGTAGATGAGGCATATTTAAGACTCGAAGTCAGATGACACTAACTCTTCTATAATGCTCAAGGTTGTAGATGGAAAGAATAAGAGACGCCATGCACATGAGTTTGGGTCAAAGATTGGTCTTCTTAGTTCTAGTGGCACATGAAACTTTGGACACAAACTTGGTGAGCTTTCTTAAGTTTAGAGTCCTCTTTTGAAAAGAAATTAGAGAAGCTATCACAAAAACTGATTGAACAAGCCCAATGAGGCAAGTCTTGCCAAGGTCATTGCTCAAATGCAAAAGACTTAAGAAGCCAAGATGGATAACTTAATGAAAAAGATTATGTCTCACATAAAGATAAGCATCGAGAGTAGGCACTTCTTAGCCTCAACCTTCTCATGATGGTGGTAGCGATGGTGATGGTGATGATTAGGATGATGATGAGGATGATGAAAAATGATTATAAGATTGTTATTTATGTGACATTATTATGGCTTTATAATTTGCAACTTTATGATTTTGAGCATAATTATCTTAGGTTTAATTTACTTTATAACATTCTTAACACATTTACTACTTATCTAATAACGTTTTCTTTGCATATAATGCTTTGTTATTAGTTAGTTGCATCTAAAATTTGTATTTCTTGGTTGTTAAAACAAAAGTCACTTGTTTAAATTGGGGTTGATGGCTAAATGCAATGTAAATAATAAAAAATTAGCAATATTTTCGCAAAATTTTTTAAGGAGATTATTGTAAATTCAATTTTTTTAGGGTGTTTTTATGGTATTTTACTATGAGAAGATTTTTTTTTTGGGTTCTTGCAATAAAGAACTGTGAGGATGCAAGAAAATTTTGTAGCATTCTCGTAAAATTTTTTTAAAAAAATGTTGCAAATTCAAGTTTTTTGTGTTTCACTATATTTTACTATGAGAACATAAAAAAATTCAATTTTTGTGTTCTCATAGTTAAAAAAAATGAGAACATGATAAAAAATTTGTAACATTCTTGTGGAATTTTTTTTTGAAAGTGCTACAAATTTGATTTTTTTTTGTTCTTGTGGTATTTTATAGTGAGAACGCAAAAAAAAATCATTTATTTGTTCTTGCAAAAAAAATCCATTAGATCACTAGAAAAAATTACCAAAATATTAATTTTTTAATGTTCTCACAACATTTTTTTGAGATTCTCATGGTAATTTATTGTGAAAACACAAAGAATATCTTTTTTTTTTTTGCATTCTCAAAGTACAATTCCATGAAAGGGGAAAAAATTGCTTATCATTCTCATAGTAAAATACTATAAGAATTATGCAAGAAAGTTACAAATTTTATCACAACTTTTAATAATATTTTACAAAAAATTTTTAATATTGTCATGAAAATTTTCTATAAGAAAATTATTTTCATAAAAAAATTCTATAAGAATTGTTGATTCCTATTGTTATTTTTTTTATGACCAAAAATCCACAAGAAAATAAATTTTCATGAAATTTTGAGGCTTTTCTCATTAAAAAAATTCTACGAGAATTTTGCTATATTCTTATAGTGTATCCTATTTGTGATGTTTTCTTAATTTCATCTTCCCTCCTTCTTAATGCAAGTTTTCTTAAAGTCAGCTATCTTTAACTTGATGCTAACTAACTCCTTAATATCAATTAGATGCTATCCACTAATTCTTCAATGTTATTGCTAAAAGTTTACTCAGTCAATCAATGTTCGTCACTAATCATTATCAACTAAATCCTTAAATCAGCACTATTCATTGCTATTCAACTAACTCTCTTAATCCTTGAATTGTTACTAACTTTCTTGATAAACTAAATCCTTTAATTAACACTATTCATCACTAAAATATGCTGAGCTCAAATTTCTACAATATTCATTAATTTAAGTTATTTTCCTTGAATTAAGATAGTTCAACAACTAATTTCTGGGGTTGCCATTATTTCCTTTATTCATGTCTATCATCTAATCCTCAAATCCAACATTGTTCAATTGCTAAGTTCTTAATGGCTTGTTATTCTAGGTTATATCTATTCCATATCCAGCTTTATATCTTTTTTAGCACTAATATTTCCTCCACCTTTGACAAATCACTTCATATGGGCACTTTTGTAACCCCTCTATGTAATTATTTCCTGCTTCTCTTATGATCAAAAGCAATTATCTCCTTTCTTAAGTGCACATCACCTAAAAGGGGTACATGCCATCTAAGATAGTTGCCTTTGTCATGTTGATATGTTTATAATATTTTGCTTTATTAGAAGTGGTGTTATATATAGTAACAAGATAACTAAGACTAAACAACTAAAGCTAACTTAGTCTTATACATATCTCTATACTCAAAAGTGCAGGCCCTAAGTGCCTGAGAGAAGTTTGAAGGTGGTTTTCCTATTGCATTAGAAATGCTTGGAACTCTGAAGGTGGCTTTTTGCCTTATATTTGGATACCTTTTCCATCGTAACCTTAATTAGCATATCTAACCTTAAGGAAAAGTTTTGCTTGATAAGTCTTTATGCTGTTGCAGGATAAAATAGTTAGGGAGAGATCAATGGTCTTCTATGTGCCTTATGTGCCTTTGCAATAACTTACTTTAGATAGCAAACTCCTACTAGATGGTCACTAGTGGGGGTCCAATAACATTGATGCAATTTTGTGTTCCTTTCTCCTTGTTAAGGAGCATACTTGAAGATCTATGGCTGCTTGGTTAGTTTTCTCCCACAGTTGGAGTGGAAGCTAAACTTTTAAGTGAGCTACCTTGACTTTTCTGCCCATTGCTTCTCCCTAATGTTGTGGAAGCTCTATGTGAAAAGACTTCCTCATTTGATCCTATAGGAAGACCTTTGTGGTTTCCTCTCAAGAATGTCACATTTCTTTTGTAGTTTTTATACTACCAAAAATTTTTAAAAATTACATAAATAATAAGACTGAAGTCCTTTTTTTTTGGGATATGGTGTTTCTTTCTATTTCGTGAACTTCTTATAAAAAATCTTTTACTAGCTTGGTCCAACACAAGGCCAACTAATCTTATCTTGTCCAATGTTAACTCTTAACATATCGAAGTAGCATCTAAATGCCTTAATGATTGCATTTGCTGGCTTCTAAGATCTCATGACTTTCCAAGGGATTCTTTGCATTTTCCTAATTAGACACTTCACTTTCTGATATATCCTTTCACATGTTGTGTCTTATACTTTTAGCCTTATTTTTTTTTCATTATATAAGAAGGATCAAGGATTTTTCTTTACCATAAAGATTATTATGGGGTTTGGAAATAAGTTGAAGCGGTTGACCATCAACACCTTTCTTTCTTTTAATCCAGAAAAATAAGTGGGTTGATTATATGCATAATTTGTATTGTTCTTAGAAGAAATGAAGCATTGTTGATTAATCTTTATAGCGAAGGTTGATCTCTTCACCTATGCATCTTCAGAGGTCTTTGTTTGCTTCTTAAAGATGTACCAATGTGGATTTAACTTTCTTCTTTTAATGCCTCATAATTTGTCCCTTTGGTTTCTTGTGATTTTACCTTTGTTAGTAATACAAGATTGTTTATGTTTTTTCTTCGGATTAGTCTTAATATGATTTTAAGCCTATAATATATTTTTTATATTTCTTGTTCATCCAATATCCTTTTTCCTTTCAAGGTGGTCTCTTGTAAACATGATTTGATGTAATAACCTCTTTCCTTTCAAGGTAATCTTGTAATCTATGTAAATAATAAAAGATATCCAAAGTTTCTAGTATCCTCTTTCCTTTCAAGGTAATCTCTTAAAGTTGTTCATAGATTTCTTGAGAAATTTCCTACATCTCAAGATTGTAATTATTATAGCCTTCCTTGGCAACCACTTTGTGTCTCTTATGACACATGTAACTTTTTTAGATTTTCTATTTTTAAATGCCCTAGCTATATAAAGGGTAAGATAAACCTTTTTTGTAACTAAGAGGGGTTTTCCACACATGAAAGTAGTTAATAATAAGCTATTTGATGTTATCAACTGTCAAGGCTTTAGTTCCTTCCAACATAGTGGATGTGTTTGTCCACTACTTCCTCTTCTTAGAAGGAACTAAATTCTAATAATTGGTATTGTTAGCGATAGTTGTCACTCTATTTATCCCCCTTGAGACTGTTCTTAGATGATAGGGAATAAATGAAGGTGGTGGCTCTACAACTACTACTCATTATTTGGGGCAAGGTTATTAAGTAGAAGCTATTGTGCTAAGCAGTTTCTCCATCTAAGCTTGTTGATACTATTCAAGCTCTTTAGATCACTTTCTACTGGTTTTTCTAATCAATAGCTTTTCTTGCATTACTAATCTTGTATAAACCTTTGTGAGCTTATAAAAGATGTATTTGTAAATCATATTTTAAAAGTTTGAGTCTTTGTAATTTCTTTAGCCAAGAATGTATAAAAACATTTTTTTAAAAAATATTTGTAATAAGTGCATCTCTGAAAGATGTATTTTTGCAAAGCATGTAAAAGATAAATCTTTTTTTCTAAAAAGATGCATATTGTAAATAACTAAGTTGTACCAAAAATCATGCCTTTGAAAAGATGCATTTTGCAAATTAAAAATATTAATTTTATAAATAGGTTGTGTTTTTTGAAAAGATGTAAACAAGAAGTGACTTTAATCTTTTGATCAATTCTTGTAGATGAGTGTACCTTTTTTATTCAAAAATTTTTTTCCTAAAGTTTGGTGGGTTGCTATGAGCTCTTTTTTCCTAGACTTCTATTCTGTGACTGAAGTACCTTGAATATTGTTAAAAGTGCTTGCTTGATGTAACATCCGATTTCTTCGTAAAAGTAAAAAATGGGCCAAATATAAAAAAAAGTCCCCTAAATAGAAAGATACAATACCAAATAAAATCAGGATAAAATTTTAAATAATAAAAAATGAGAATATAAGGCTTAAGATGCCCAAAAACCAAAGCCAGAAAAAGCTAAAAAAATTTGCCAAAATAAGTTGAGGCATTTTCGTAATTTCTGAAAATTTTAGAAAATTCACAAGAGAGCTTTTTAAATAAAAATTTTAAGCTTTTTAGGGTTCTCAGAAGCATTGAAAATTATGAGAACCCCTAGAACAGTTAAAACCTCTCCAATAAGTGATTTCGGCAAAGGGTTAACCAAAACTTTGACTGAATAATTCGGAATAGTTTTAAATTCAATTTACATGAAACCAAAGGCATCTTATAAGTTAGAGGACCTAAATTTTATAATGGAAAATATGGTTCTAAAAAAGGAGTTGAAATGAGGTCAAACGAACAAACATGGTTTAGAGACTAAAATGAAAAGTTAAAAAAGTGGGTTAACTTTATCTTTTTGGCTCCTTTATATGTTCAGCCACTACTCCAGCCCTTAATCATGTTTTTCTAGTTTGAAATAAAGATGAGAGATAGCCAAGGAGAATGCACAAGAGGAGGGGGAAAGAAGAAGAAAGACAAAAAAAAAGATAAAAATCCAAGACTATCTCATGCTTCTTCCTTCCCTAGCCATGTCCTTCCCTTTCTCCTATCTTTTTCCATGATTTTGCTACACTATTGAGGCTGAAATAGGGTTGATTCAGTAGGAAGAGGAGAGAAATTGATGGGAAGCTTAGAAGCTTAGAAAGTACTCTTGAAGAAACTTGAAACCAAGGCAAAGTAGCATAGCTTTCCTTGCTTCTTCTTACTCAATTTTCCTTGAGGTGTTTCATCTAGAATTTGACCCAATTAGAAGAGAATTAATTCAAGCCTTAGCAAGTTAGAAATGGAGGTCTTAGAGTAAGAGATGTAGGATTATGCAAATGGAATCAAAAGAGAAGCAAGAAAATTCAAGATTGTGAACTTTGGGGTTTTGAGATAAAGAATAAAATCTAATTTTTCCTAAGGGTAATTAGGTTTATGTAAGACATGACATGAGTCCTTTAGACCTCTGGGAAGTTGCATATAAGCCATTCCCTTCAAGAAAAATTGCAAAACTCCATGAGGTCCATACCAATGCATAGTCTTGGCCAAAACCGAACTATACACCTAGGGAGTGTTTTAAATTTTTCTAAACCTAGAATGGGACTAGATATGATAAGAGAGCACCAAAGGAAGCCCTAAAATAAATTTAGAAACCATATCTTGTAAGATAGAGGCTTAAGTTCTATTTTAAGACATTAAGAAGCAACTTGTAGCTAGACTCCATGAAATAAATTTATGATGATTCCAAGGAATTTAAATGGAGTCAAAAGACCTAGAATGAATTAGAAATGGGAGCCAATATCATAAATTCTAATGGTTGCTTCATTATATCTTGTATGGAGCTATTATGGAGACATATGAGGAAGTAGCCATGCATTGAGCTTGCATAAGGATAAAGCTTGTTTCTGTGAGTAATTCATGTCTTATTTGATGTGTCTAGGCTAAAAGAATTAAGTGCCACCCAATTCCATGAGCTTGGCCAAAAAAGGGAAGATAAATTCAAGGAAAAAGTGTATGGCATTGGCTCTAAAGTAACTCTTTAACCTTTTTCCCATATATTGTTAGATGTTTCTTGTCTTTGGGTGCTTGTATGCTTGTTTGTGCCATGAGAATTATTTCTAGCTATTGCCTACATGTTATGGTACCATGATGTTATTAAAATATGTTTTATAAATGTGTTTTGGCTTGAATGGGTATAGCGATACCAAAAGCCCTTTAATAAGGGTGAGGATGAGCCAAAAGTCCTTAAGATTGGGTGAGATAAAGCCAAAAGTTTCAAGAAGAATGAGACTTAATCAAAAGTCCCTGGAAAATTGGTGAGGCAATTCCAAAAGTCCCAAGGAAAATAGGTAAGACTAAACTAATGCCCTTCAGAGCCTGTGTATGATATGTATGGTTTTCTTGAACATGGAAAGTTCTTTATGAATGTTTACTAGTAGTTTAAGTTGCTATGCATGTATTCTTAGGCTTGAAAATACATTCATTATATATGTTTGAAAGGGTAAAGAACTATTGAGATTCTTTAAATCTCACTCTTTCCCTCCATATGCTTAATTATGCCTAGGTGAACCAAAAGGACTAAAGTATGGAGGCTAACCACTTTGAAAAGCAAGACTTTGATAAGGAAATAGCTAAATAGTTGTTTTAATGACATATTGATGTCAAGAAACATATTCATATGATGAGATGTAACCACTTGAACAAATTTGAACATATATATTTATGATGTAGGTATTAATCTTGAAGCCATATGTATGTAAATGTGAGATTTTGCCACCTATATAATAGTATGTCTATGTGTATGGACGTAAGTGACATGGTAAGTTTGAGCTCCATGATGTTTGGGGCCATTTGAGATGCTTTCTTAGGTTGTTTTTATACTATGGGATGTGCTCAAGTGGCTATGGTATATTAAGAAGACCATTTGGTGCCTCTTTGACCCAATTATAATGCTAAAAGTGATCAAATTTTAAGCTAAACCACAAACTAACCAAATATACTAGTCTTGGCATGAAATTTAGCACCCTTATAAAGCTTAACTAGACCTTTTCATAAAGTTAAAGAACACTTAATTTCAAACTCTAAAGAATTTATTATGATTTTTCAAAGTTAGAAAAATTTTGCATAGCACTGTTCATATAGTGAGTTTATATTTCTATGTCACACATGGGCCAAATGATGTTCAATGTTCATGAAATTTTATAGCCATGAACTAGATAGCATAAGCTTTTTATAGCCACTGAGATTACCCCACTTGGAGCTTTGTAGAGAGAGAACCAAATTTTTAAAATTACATGATAGTACTAGTAACATATTTTAATCTGTTATTGTTCTATCAATTTCTGTGAGCTAAACGCCACTGCATTGGTCTAAAATTATTTTTATTCATTATTTAACATCTAGAGATTTCTAGAATGATATGGTTTGCCAGATTTTGAATTTTTTAGAATTATTTATGAATTTTCAAATTTTATATCAGAAACCTATGATAGCAGACCTGGTAGTTAGACCTTTGATATTATTCTATTATTTTCCTTAGTCCAATTGATGTTTTCGTGGTCTAGAATGATTTTTATCCTTTAGTTGACATTTAGAGCTTTCCAAAAAGCTATCATTTGCTTGATTTCAATTTTTCTAAAATTAATTATGATTTTTCAAAGTCCATATCAAAAAATTGGAATAGTAAACCCAAGAGTAAACCTTGAATTTTCTAATTTATGATGCCAAACCCGAGACTCTTGGGATATTTTGTGATGTTTTTTATTTATATAGATGTGTTATGGATGGAAAATGATAATGATGAGTTCATATAACACACGAAGTATGAAATGAGTAAATGGAGCCTTATGTAATGCAAATTAATACATTCAAATATATGGATTTTCCTGCAAAGTGTATAAAATTTAGCTCATGAGCTAAAAAGGTTAAGGTATTACACTAAAGGCTTTCATTCTTACTATGGTTGTAACGCAAGTGGTGGCACGTATTGATGAAAGTGTTTATGGCGACACTTGTGATGGTATCATGACTAGCATATGATTTAACAATATGACCTCACATCATTACAAGTATACTAGCCATAGCAAGTAATAGACTTGAGTATTCAAGCATCAAATCTCACATGAAAAGCTATTCTAATGTTATTTGGCAAGTAGTCTATGGAAAAGTTAGGTTTACAAGAAATAGAGTTAGTTTAAATTAGTATCCTAACTAATCTAGTTGCAAATAATCTTGGGAATAAAGTTAACTAACCTAATCCTATCCTAAAATCTAGACTCAACCCTAATCAGAGAGCATAGACAACCTAAACTCTAAAACTAGAATGTACATTGGCCGAAGAAATGAAAATAGATTTATTATCATTACTATTGACATTTAGGTGGTAGATTTAATGTGTCAGAATTTCTGATGGATATACCTACCTACCTAGTAATTAGCTGAAGTAAATACACTCCTCACATATTTAAATCACCCTCACTTACCACTAGATGACAAGTAATTTAAGCCTAGTTCTATTAGAGGTTAATTTCACTATAATGCATCTCACTAATAACTCCTCAACACCATTACTTTTGCCAAGGTTCAATGTTAGTTATACACCAAGTTGTTTTCATTAAAGAAGCCTACAATTAGTGCTTCTCCTCACAACTCTCCCAAGATAGATTTATAGGCTAACTTTCTAATGAAATTCATAGCTATAAAATTTCCTTTAAGCATTTTATCAAACACTTATACTATGGTTAAAAGGTAATCACCTTACAATTGTGATCAACAATTTAATTAACCATAATGATCTAATTATTTTGTAACCTTCCTAATCAATTATTGTTACGGTTCTTCATTAAAATGATCACCCTAAGCTATTGTTTAGAAAGTATGAATCTAACAACAACTTGAATTACACTAATAATACTTGATCAAGACATAAAAAATTATACAATTATTATAAACACAATTAGCAACAATAAGTCACTATTGAAATTGAAATAGATAGAAAATTAGACCAACATATATTCTAAAATTAATACAAAGAAATGAAAAAAAACATAAAATAAAAGAAAATTTAGAGATACAAATGATTAAAAAGATTACATAAAGGATTAACAAAAGATTAAGCATAATAATCAACTAACCTTGAGGAAATAAAAAAAACTCCAATTTTCTTCAAGTATCAACATAACCTCTGAGAAAAAACTAAAATGCTCACTAAAAACTAGCCTAATAAAACTAAAAAATGGTTAAAAGCTCCCTAATTTTCAATTTTAAGAGCCAATTTATTATTGAAAAAAATAATATTTAGCTCAAAGTCATCATGGTGGAATTGGCACCTTGTCATAGTGAAAAAGTGATCAAGATTTAAAATATGAAAAGTTCTATACTGTAACGAAGATCCATTTGGTCGCAATGAGAAATCCTTGCTTATTATAGCATGGATTGATTTGACCATTGACTAAAAAGAAAGTTTGCTACAGTGAAAAGCTAAAGCTGGCCTTCCAAAAGAATTTTGCACTTCAGTCCCTAACTTTCTTGTTATCAACTCTTCAGTATGAAACTTCATTTATTTACACATCTATCCTACAAAATAAAAATTTAAACAACATAAGAAAAATTATTAAAAATAACCTATTTACAATTTAACACGTGATTTTTTAAAATACAAGACAACCACACAAATTGGGAACCTTAAGCTAAAACCAAATTTTCTCAAAATGTTGCAATTTAATCCTAATTTTTAAGATTTTTTACCAATATACTCTCAATTGCACCTAATGAACTAAGAATACAAATTAATGCTAGAATTGGTACAAAAGATCTTAAAATACATTAAAAACATTGATAAGTCCCATGTGTGTGTGCATGCATATTAAGGACTTATCACATACTCAAGGCTATGGCCTTGTTGAGGTTGTAACACAATGGTGCATACTTGGGGTTATAGCATTTACCCAAGTCATGGCGTGTGTGATCAACAAGGTACATACATAAGATTTGGCCTTTCTGCAGTGTATTAATCTCTTTTTATGGTATAGACTTGGATTCTTAGCTCCTTAGTGTAGTTTTTTCTTTCCCTAGTAAGTGGTGCAAAAATCATGTAACAAAGTTTGAAAATCATGCTAGTTGAAATCTATTTTTATTTGACATAAAATATTTTCTTCATTGAAATTGATTGATGTGATCATAGTTAAAAAACATTTTCAAAACCAGTTTGAAATATGGCCCATATGAAGTTTGGTCAAAATGCATTTTCCATGAAAAAAAGTGGAGAAGTAGCTGTTTTGAAGTCAAAGTTTCAAAAAGAGTTTGAAAACTCAACGAAACAAAGTTTTTGAAAACATAGTTTTTTCTTATGTAAGATCATTAAGATTGTAAGCAATCAAGATTGTTGGTATATTGTTTCCTCTCATGAGCGAGGTTGTCATTCTTGCTCAATGTTATGGTTTTCTTGCTTCCTTCTTATTCCTTTTAAGCAAAGTTTTTTTAATGAAGGGTGAAGTTATTCTTCTTATAAGCAATCAAGATTGTTGGTATAATTTTTCCTCTGACAAATGAAGTTGTCTTTTTCACTCGAAGTTATAGTTTTCTTGTTCCAAACAAGGTTATCCTTCTTATTCCCTTTGAGCAAGGCTTCAATTATGAAGGGTGAAGTTATCCTTCTTATTTGCCTTAAATAAAATTTTATAGGTGACAAGCAAGGTTATCCATCTTGTTCACTTTGAACTAGATTCTTCAAGTGAGATTATTCATCTTGCCTATAATACTTGCATAAATCTATAGTAACAAGTGAGGTTATACTTCTTGCCCTAGGTATTATAACTATAATTTTCCTATAAAGGGCAAGGCTATCCATCTTGCCTTTAATAAATATGTAAACTAAATATAGCTTTCCTATAACAAGCACGGTTATCCTCTTTGCCCATAGTATTACTTATAATTACATATAACATGCAAGGTTGTTTGTCTAATACTATGTTGTAATATGTAGTAACTTGATATGTAATGGTCTAGTATGGCAAGTAATAAATCTAGTAATAACATGAATTAAAAGTGAAATGAGCATCTACACAAATTTAAAACAAAATAACATAGGCTAGCCTGATAACCAAAAATCATTAAATTATATTAGAGTTAGATATCTATAACTTATCTAGAATTTCCATTATAATTGAGTTGAAGGAGGCTATCTAATTTGTCCATCACGATCTTCCAAAATAGAAAGATGAAAGAAAGATAGGATGCCTTTAAGTAGCATGCTAAATGTTTTTGATGTTTTGGATGGAATGAAAAGGGTAGATTGCAATTATAGACAAGGTAGGATAGCAAGAGGTGGTAAAAGTCAAGAGAGAGATGGTAATTTTGTATTAAGAGATCTACAGAGATATAAATACAAACAGAGCAAAGACTATAATTTGTTGAGTCTAAGCTGAACGTGTTCTAATGCTTTGTGTGCTTGATATTGCCTTCTTTCTTGTGAAACTATAAGGGTCTCTATTTATAAGTTTCAAAGGTGATGAGCTACTAGTGACAATTAAGTCAAGTTATCTAGTGGAATTATAGAAACCTTTTGATCAAGTAGTTTATTGTGTTGAAATTGTTTTGTTCAAAGCAATTTGAATAACTTATTATGTCCATTCCTTGAATGAGACCAAATGAATAATAACCATTGAGTGATCTGGGCTTTCTAAAATCAAGTTGAATTGGGTTGGACCAATATGAACTTTTATAATGGACAACACACATAACACTTGGAGGAATAAGTTATATATGAGTAATGTATACACAAATGCATTTTTACAAACATTTACAAAAAGTTATCACAATCTAATTAATTCATTACAAAAATTTTACCAAACCGCCAATTTAATGATTACTTTTTCTTCAAGGTCAAGTTTGTTTTGCTATTCCATAAAAAAAAATAATAAATAGGAGTTTATGTGGAGATATGGATCACAACCCTTTGAAACTTTTTTCTGTCAAAACAACCTTTTGGGTTGAAAGTTCTAAAGTTGATTATAGTACTGTGTTAACAGGGGTGTCCCTTCTCAAATTTTTTGGGCTTAATTGCTTAAGCTTTTTGCCAATCTAAATCTAGAATCATTCGTCTAAAAATTAAATATAAACCTAAGGAAAAAAAAAAAAAACAGAGGCTTTTAAGATAAAATTGTGATGTTTAGTATAAATTTTTTTTAATTAAAACATAATAATTAAATAATTTTTATAACTCAATATTAAATGACTGAGACCTTTTCAAAAATTGCCCTCTATATGACAAATATTTATTGAATAGCCTAACAACTTATAAAACACTTTACGACACTTAACTTCAATCCTCCCGGTTAATGTTCTACGAATTTCGAATAGGTCTCCTTTCTTTTCTTTTTTGTTGGTGCCAAAGACTGAAATTGGTCATTGAATTAGATAATAAAGGAACAGGAAAATAGTAATTCACATTTTAGTGATCAAACTACTATTCAGCCATGATTGAGTTGATTGAATTAAAATATTTATATATAATTTTCAGAATATATAAATGAATAAATTGTAAAGATAATTGTAAACAGAAAATATGACATTAAATATCATATAAAATGAAGATTAAATTCACTAACCAGCACAAGATTTGTAAAATTGTCTGAATTGACTTGAATTGATTTCAGTACAGCATAATCAGGAAAATTTTCAAGGCAAAACCATATTTAGCACAGTGCTCCAAAATAATAATCACCCTATCTGTGTCCAAAAGCAATAGGGACTCAGCCAATAGGAAAAAGAAAAGGAAATTTCCTTGGCAGAAGTAGAAGTAAATGCTCTAGGGTCAGTCATCGTCAGAATAGTTGAACTTAATTGAGTGGGATTGTAAATCTATCTGTCCTCCCCTGAAGGTCCCACGCTTCTTCTTGGTCTTCTCATGACGAAAATCCCTGCGTGAAAGAATAAGTTAGATGTCACGGGTTGATTACATGTGCAAAAAGTGCAATAACAAAAGGTGCATATTATCACGATTGAGGAATGAAAGCACAACAAAAGCCCAAAGCAAAAAATTAAGTGCCAAATAAATCCTATGCGTGTAACAAGAAAAACAGAAGAAACAATAGCTTTCGCAATTGCCCATGGAACAACTTATTTTCTGCTGATAGATTCACTAAAACGCGTAAAACACAAGTTCACACGAGTGCTTATATGGTTAAGCAAAAAGAACGTTAAACATTATCCATATGGATAACTTACCTTCCTCTGACCTGGCCAAGAATTTCTTCAGCTTTTGCACCATAACCACTGTCAGCACCATCCTGCAGAGAAATACACCATTACATATTTGTTTGAAACTGTGACAATGGAAATCAAGTGCACGGAAGCTATTAGTTTATCACACCTTTGCCCAATAAGAGTTGTCCTGAAGCCTCTCATCAGCATATTCTACCTCGTCAATTTTGACTCGTTGAAATGCATTCACTGTTTTTGGCTGCAATTACGAGTGTCATATGGTTGAATTCAAAATAAATCAAAGTATTGGAATTGACATCAGAAATATAAATTCACGAGTTGAAAATCAATCATCAATGAAGAAATATTTTTAATCATAGATAAAGAGTAAGAGATATCATAGACCAGTTTAACTCAAAAGCCTAAATTGTTGAATGAGGCCCATGAATAGTTCTAAGCACAAGCCCACATACCTTATGCTGAAATTTAATTTTTATCAAGAGGATGGGGAGCAAGAAGGACTGAACTCTGAACCATTTAGTTTTAGAACTCTAATACCTAAAAAGTATTGATACGATATGATAAACAAAATACAATAGTTTTTAAAATTTTAATATACAAGTACGATATATATATATATATGCAGCAAATTAACACAAGAAAAATAAACAACATAAGAAAAATAAGTCTTAAACAAGCATTTCAAATGTAAAATGAGATATATATATATATATATATATAACAAATTACAAATAAAAGCATGAAACAAACTAAAAATAGAGTTTCCAATTCAAAATAAGTGCCAATCTTCATTGAGATCCCCTATAAGCTCTTGAGCTGTTCTAGAGTTGTTCTGGGGCATTTTGAGACATACTAATACATTTTAAATGTTTCATTGAACCAAGAAAAAAAAATGGCAGATACGAATTTTTGAGTAAGGTACACATATCACATCAGATATGTATCCAATACGGGTGCACTCCCTCTTTTGATGTATCGATGGTTCCTAGTCTAATACCATGCTACGTACTAATTCAACTCAAAAACTTAAGCTGTTAGAGTAAGAGCATGAATAATTTTATTATAGTCTCTAACAAGGGTGAAGACAAACAAACATTAAGAAGCAATGTAATCAGCCCCAGGACCAGAACAAACACAGAGATGACACAAATGTGGGAAGAAAAGACCTTTGGACATCAAGACAAACAATGTGTTTGAAACAATTAGAAATATGGCATTATGTTGATTTATGAATCAATTCTTGAGCAAAACTTGTTTGAAACATTTAAATCAAATTTTAAACAAAATTATGGATATAGAAATCCAACCAATTTAATAGGAATTTTATGTAATCAATTTCATTGGACATAAAATAACAGTTTTACCCTAAAAATATATAAATTTAAATTGAATGAACTATAATAAAGTAGAAATATGAATTTCAATAGAATTTCATTTTTTATAAACATTCCAAACAGTAGAATTTATTTGTAAATCAATTAAAATTACAAATTCTAAAATAGGTTCCAAACATTCGAATTCGCTTATAAATCAATTGAAATCATTATTTTCAAATGAATTTAATTTACTTCCAATGAAAGGTTGTTTATAGAGATTTACGATAACAAATTCCTTCATTTTAAGAGATATAAAAAATTCCATATAGTCTGAAAAATTCCTTATACCCTAAATTCGTTTCATAAAGTTGGATAATGCTCTAATCCTCCACAAAGAGCATATTTGCATTAAAAAATGATCAGGCTAACAGAAACCAACCACTTTGGCCAACGGTATGCCCAAACAAGGAAAAAAAAATGGTGAGTATGTCACAATGGAGCAGAAATATGAAAGACCTGGTGGTTGACTTATGTGCTTGCCTATTAGCTTAGTACACACCAACAGAGTAATTATAACATACCTCAACTGATCCCTGTTTCTTCTGAGACCTCTTCCCAGAAAACTTTTCATTAGTCCCATTTGTCTTCCTGTTATTTTGTTCAATATATGTCTTTGGTAACTAATCACGACCACTTGCCCCAATATTTTCTTTATTAGAATTTGAATCACTCCCCACGTTTGCATTTGATTTTGCTGACTGCTGTCCTTCTGCAGGTTGTGCATCATTTTCTTCAGAAGTCGGTCTTTTCCTTTTTTTAGAATCTTTATTCTTGTCTGTCACATCATTATTTGATGTTTCAAAATTATCATTTTTAGAAACAATTTCGTTAGGATCCCTTATTTGTAGCTCTTTTGCATCTCCATCACAACTTGGCTTCTCTTTCTTTATCTTTTTTTTATCCTTGGATTTCTTCCCTGTCTCAGCAACATTGGCTTCTGTAAGCATAGGCCACCATTCCAACTGGTTGTCTTCCACACTGTTATCAAGAGATTCAGAAGCTAACTTGTTTTTCTTCTTTTTTTCCCTGCTCTTTTTATCTGTACCCTGAAACATTAATTCACAAAATTCCTTCTTAACAAGTTCCTCTGCTTTCCTTATACTGATTGGCTCATTTCCTTGACTATAAGAATTAGAATATCTGTCTTTTTTCTTTACCTTCTCTTTAGATTTTACTTTTGATTCAGGGTCCGAGTCATTTGTCTTCTCCCCTGAGTTCATAGTACCCTTAAAAAATTTTTATCTGATCCAGGTTGATGAACAACAGCATCACTGTCACTCTTGTCCTTCTTTTTCTTTTTCTTGGTATCATCCATATCAGCAATTAAATTATCCTCTCCATCTTTTTTTGAGTGCTTACCTGCAACTAGCAAGTAGTAGAAACGCCCAATATAAGGACCTAATTGCTAAGGCTAATGAATCGAAGAGCGAAATAAGCATGCAAAGGGAAAGCGGCCATGACACCCCCAAATATTTTAAGCATACCATGCTCCTCTTGAAAATTGACATTTTTCTTCGCATCCCTACTGTTGAAAAGAAAAATAACAGAGAACAAAGAAAAAGTTCAATTAACATAAATTAATTGCGACAGAGATAGCATTTAAAAATTAATAATACAATAATCTAGATGTAAGAAGCTAACTAGAGCATTATGTGCAGATGGACCCACATGCAACATCAGATGGGAGCCAGTTATACACTGTTTCAGAAGATAATCCCATTAAATTTTATACTGGAAGTCTAGAGTGCCCCCAAGTGCACCAAGACCCTGTCCTGTTTGCAGTTTATAGATTATCAGAAGTCTGGAACAGTCAAAGAAACAACTGAGCTCTGAAAAATTGGTGTTCTAAATTTTGCAGGGCAGAATGTCATCAAATGTGGTTACTAGCAAATCATCTTTTGGAATACTCAGAACACCAAGGTGAATTTAGTTGGCTCATTCAGAGTTGAAACTGTCACTAGGATGTAAGAGTGATGAAGACAGAGGCGTTGATATACTGGAGCAGCATAATGAAGTGTCCAGTAGGGTAAAAGCTATGATACTAACTAGAAAATATACAAGGTTTCTCTATTGACAAATAATTAGTGGGCTATACACATAAGTGGGCTCAATTACTGTTATGTTTAAGATCATCAAACAAGAGACAGAGAATTAGCGATCAAACAAAACGTTCTTCACAAACAGCTAGTGGATAAGTACATAGACACACAGTAAGACTAAATCGATGCAATACATTACTTTTTGGGTCCTCAGTGGCCTACAATACATCTGCTGAATATACATTTGCTTACATGTCAATTAGCTTTTTCCTGAGTCTGAAGGTCAGAGCCAGATCTGACCACAAATAAAGTAATCTATTTTCAGATTAACAAAAGGGACCACATGAATCCCCAGTCACTCAGAAGCTTGGCAGAAGCGTTTATACTTCGGCATTCCGGGACCATCATGCAAACCAGTGTTTTCTTGGTAACATAATTGACATGAAACAGGCCTATAGGCATACAGAGCACCAAACATAACATTAATTCTTATAGTTCTACTCTCACAGTCACCCCCAATAGCAAAAACTTTGGAAGAATAATACAAAACAACACCAACAAAGTTTTTTCCTACTAAACTAGGGTTGGCCACATAAATCAAATCAATTCATGCCATAAAGTTCTGGTGTAAATCATATTTTTACACAAATCAATTATGTTTAAATTTCTTTTAATAATTTTTCTTATAATTTTTCATGATCTTTCTCTACCTCTAACTATTGGATTACTCTACATTTAATCTACTCTCTTAACTAGGGCTTCTATAAGTCTCCTCCACACATGTTCAAACTATCTAAGTCACAATTCTACAATCTTTTCTACAATAGGTGGAACATCTACTTTCTCTATAATGCATTTATTTTTAATTCTTTTTTTTCTAGTGTGTCCACCATTCTAACGCAACATTTTCATCTCTATAACATTAAACTTATTCTCTTGTTAACTTTCCATTGCCAAATACTCAATTCTATACAATATTACAGATCTTATAAGAGGGCGAGCTTTAGCGCAACAATAAGATTGTCGTTAAGTGACCTGGAGGTCACGGGTTCAACTGGAAACAGCCTCTCTGTAAAAAATAGAGGTAAGGCAGTGTACATCTACCTTCCCTAAACCCCACCTAGTGAGAGCCTCGTGCACTGGGCCGTCCTTTTTATTGCAAATCTTATAGATGTGTAGTAGAATTTACCTTTAAATTTGAGTGGTATTCTTCTATCACAAATAACACTTGAAACACTCCTTCATTTTATCCACCCGCTTGAATCCTATTTTTACATCTTCCTTTATTTCTCCGTTATGTTGTATGATGAATCTAAGATACTTAAATTATGTGACTTGTGGTATAGTATGTTTTTCAATTTTCATATCTGCACTAGAACTAGTACGTCTCTTATTAAACTTACACTTCAAATACTCCATTTTACTTCCACTTAAATGAAATCTATGTGTTTCCAAAGCTAATCTCCACATCTATAACTTCTCATTTATTTCCTCTCTCGATTTTCCAACCAGGACTATGTTGTCTGTAAAAAGTATGCACTGTAGCACCGACTTTTAGATATATTCAATGAGTACATCCAAGATTAAAATAAAAAGATAAAGGATCAAAGTTAACCCTTGATGCAGACCAATAGTTATTGAAAAATCTTCTGTAGGTCCACCTTTTGTTATTACACTAGTTGTAACCCCATTATACATTTCTTGAATTGCTTGAATATAAATCATACGAGCCCTTTTTTTTCTCTAAAACCTTCTATAAAACCTCTCTTGACAACCTATCATATATTTTTTCCAAATCAATGAATACCATGTGTAAATATCTTTAATTCTCTCAACATCTCTCCATCAATTTTCACAACAAGTATATCGCTTCCATGTTTGACCTTCCTAGCATAAAACCAAATTAATTATCCATAATTTGAGTCTTTTGTCATAAATTTCACTCAATTACATTCTCCCATAACTTTGTAGTGTTGTTCATAAGCTTAATTCTACTATAATTTATACAATTTTATACGTCCCCTTTATTTTTATAAATCGGAACTAAAGTACTTCTCCTCCATTCATCTGACATTCTCTTAAATCTTATAATTTCGTTAAATAATTTTATGAGCTAACTTATACCTTTCATTCCTAAATCCTTCCACACCTCAATAGATATATTATCCAGTACAATTGCTCTATCATTCTTCATTCACTTTAATATTTTTTTTACCTCTGACTCTCAAGTTCTACGATAGAAAGTATAATTTTGATCTTCTTCTTTAGTATCTAACCTATTTGATTATAATAAAATCCCATGACTTTTATTAAATAGCATATGAAAATAACCCTTTCACTATTCTTTCATATCTTATTTTGTGGCCAAGACTTTCCCTTCTTCATCCTTAATGCATTTTATTTAATTCACGTCTCTTGTCTTTCTTTTCTTACTTTTAGCTAGTTTGTAAATACTTTTTTCTCCAACTTTAGTACTTAAGGATTAGTATAATCCATCAACAGCCCTTACTCTCGCTTCGCTCACTGTCCTCTTAGTGTTTTTCTTAGTTACCTTATATTTTTCTCAATTTTCATCACTCTTACATAAAGACCACGCTTTATAACAATTCCCTTTAACTTTAACCTTATCTTGCACATTTGTATCCCACCACTAAGATTCTTTATTCTTAGGTCCAAGACCTTTTGATTCACCCAATATATTCTTTGCCATCTTTCTAATCTTTTTACCCATCTTATTCCACATATTGTTAGCATTTCTTTGTACATCCCAAGATCCTTTCTCCATAATCCTTCTCTATAAGCTTTTTTCTTTATCCTCCTTCAATCATCACCACTTAATCCTTAATATCCTATATTGGCCTTTTCTTTTTACTTCTCTCTTAACTTGAACATCTATAACCAAAACACTATGTTGAATAGTCTATGCAAAGTTTTTTATCTGATCTCCTTATTAGAAAGAAATCAATTTGAAAGTATGCCCATCCACTTTTGTACATGATAAGATGCTCCTCACGCTTGTCTAAAACAAATGCTAGCTCATGTAAGATAGAACGCTAATGAAAAGTCTAAAATAGTTTTACCCTTTACGTTTGCTTCCCCAAAGCCATACCCTTTATGTGTACTCTCGTAACTTCTAAATACACTTCTCACATGACCATTAAGATCCTCTCTTAAAAAAATATTTTTTCTAATGATATTTTCTGAACTAAACATTTTAAATCCTCTCTGAACTTTACCTTATGATATTCTTCTAACTCTGGTTGTGGTGCATAAGTACTAATAACATTAAAATTTTTTCTTTCTACTACAAACTTTAATGCAATAATTCTTTCTCCTAACATTTTTACATTCACAACAACATTTCTCCAAAACTTATTCACAATTATGCCTACCCCATTTTTATATTTAGCCTTACAAGTGTACCAAAATTTAAAATCTAAAGTATCTAATTCTTTCACTTTTTCTTTTACCTATTTGGTTTCTTGTAGATACATAAAATTAATCCTCCTCCTAACCATAATATCTACTATTTCCATTAATTCACCCATAAGTGTACTTATATTCCAAGTTCCAAAATGGATCCTAATCTTGTGAACTAATATCTTTGCCCACATTTGTTCACAAAAATATAAGAACCCTTGTTTATTTTTCACTACACCCAAGCGTCGATGCAGCAGCTCTCGCTCATTTGTCACTGTACTTTAGCTATACAGCGTGTTGCTTTTGGGCAACAATCTAGCATTACCTCTAATATATTGATAATCTATATTATAAAGATTCAACAAAGTTTTGCATTGACTGTCGACTATTTAATCCAACCCTCCTCTTTTTTTCCAATTTAGGACTGACTAGGAAAAATGATTTATATCAAAGTTCAGCATAGGTAAAGTTTGGAAGAATAATACAAACACAGTTAAAAAATCATGCTTGAATGATACCTATTGTTAAAGAATATCAAAATGGCATCCCCTTTTTTGAATTATTTTTTTGATCCAAGGAAAATAGTTACCATGAACAACATATTTCACAATTGTAACAGCTTGGTGAAAATGAGTATTTAACAAAACAAAGCTTAGGCTTCTTTTCTTACCATATTTCTAAATATTTGAGGCACATTTCTTCTAGATCAATTGAGGAAGCCTCCACATCATCTTTCTGCACCACCAGCAGGGTCAACATTAAACAGATGAGGCAAGAGCCAAGCTTATTTTATTGCCAAATATTCAAAGGGGAAATATAATTAAATAGGCACTACACACAGCAAGGATTATATACTACTAACCTATCTGGGACAACATACAATATTCCTATATGCTATTATGAGCATAATTTCTCAAAGCAATCTCACTATCCAAGTAAAATGCTTTCTTGTATATTTGATGTCTTCTAAAAATTTAACCAGGGAGCAATAATAATAAATACTTTAAGCGAAAAACAGACTTCTTTCTTGCTGAATTTTGAAAGGAGAAACATAAATAAAAGGGAATCACACACAGCTAGGACAGAGGAGACTACCTATGCATAAGTGATAATAACATGCAACATTACTAACAGCCGGTCTGTAAATAAATTCTCAAAACAATCTCTTTATCCAAGTAAGATGCTTTCATTGCTAATTTGATATCTTTAGAAACTCGACAAGAATTTCCCCTGACCATCACAAGGTACAACACCCTTCTTGCCAAAAACATGCATTTAATTGCTATGATAATATTATAAGACACTGGAAGAATGGTTCCGTTGTACGAACAGATAACAAGCATGTATTAGGACTATCTACATTACATCATCGACGTAGGAAAGAAACATTCGAAATGGATTAAAAAAAAAAAACTAGTGAAAAACTACTGCCAGAGTAAGACATGCTCAACAATAGACTAATACCTTGACAGATGCAAATCGTTTAAATCTCATAGCCTATGTCATGAAACCTTTAGTTGATGCCAACTGCCATTGCTACTTATCTGAGCCAATGCTAAAATCCACAGAACATACCCTATGAGAGTATTCACAGTCATCTCATGCCATACAACCACCAAATATAAGTAATTCTATTCAAATTAGGGTAAAAAAATAGAAAAAGTATTATTTTTCGTCGTTGTAAGACATTTTCGAAATATTTTAGCATGTTATCCCAACTATTTTGCTATTATTTATCACAAATATACTCTTGCTTTAGTGTTTATCCACCTTTTAAACAGCTATTATTTATTACGTTCCCTAAGTATACAATTCAACGTCTTCAGCTCATCTATTCCGACATGTATAATTAGGAAGGGTATATCTCTCTCGTATACTCATGGCAAGAAAAGGGAATCAATACAAACCCACCTCGATTTGCGCCTCAGAACGAAATTTTTTCAGGGTCTTGGAGAACCCACAGCGGTGCAAGTAATGAGCCAGAGAACAGTGAAGAAGAACCTTCTCTTCCCGTTTCAATTGTACAGTTCCATTTGAAGAGGCATTATTATCAATGCTGTGCTTCATTCCTAGCAAAACCTGGCGCGGCGTAAAGGCGACGAAGGTAGAGTTTGCTTTGCTATCGGTTAGAGTTGCAGGTATACGAAGAACTTCTTCGGTCAATGAGCTTCGTAGAAGAATAGCAACCGAGTTGCTAGAAGCTTCGCCGAGGAAAGAAACAAACCCCCTTGCGGAAGAGACGGGTTTAGGAGACACGGATTAGGTTTTCATAACTATTGCGCTACAATAGGACCTGAAATCACGCATGATTGCGTTAGTGACGTTTTAACGACCTTTTAAAAAATTTATAATAAAAAAATTTATTACAATTATATTTTTTTAAAATTGCAATTAAATTCTTTTAAAGTTACAATCACGTGCTCTTAAAATTAATTTTTGTAAATTTAAGGCTTATAAATATAATTTTTCCTTTTTATCTATTTTAACCATTAGTTGACCTTTCTAATTTTGTCATCTAAACCTTTGTAATTTTAAAGAAGAAAAAATTACACAATTTTTTTAAATTTTATTAAAATTACATAAAAATTTTTACTTTTAAAATATCTACAGATTTCTTTTTAAAATTAAAAATTGAGTTATAATTTAGTTTAATTTTATCTTTTAACTAAAATACTCTCCATTAATATAAATATATATATATTAACCAAAATGCATTCTTATATATCTTTTATAAGAAAATTTTAGCCAAAAAAATTTAAATTTAGACTAAAATATATATTTTAAAAGTAGAAATAATATCTGTATAATTTTAACAAAAGTTAAAATAAATTTGTGTAATTTACTCTAAAAAAAAAAGATAACTAATTAAGTACATAGGTGAGACATATAATATTGTAACCATAATGAGATTCAAATAAAAACATAAAGCTTTCCTTTTTAACAACGGCAAAGTTTTTTTTTATTTGCCACAGTGAGATTTTAAAATATTTAAAATTTTTCTTTAAAAAAGATGGATCTCCCGTTTAGAGGCCCAACATCCCTGCCATGTAGCAGAAGCTCCAAGTTCGTGAATCTCATGATATTTCTTGAAACTATCTCTTCCTATCTATATATTCTCCTACAACTCATTCACTTAAACTCTCTTATAACTGTTTGGTACTTGTTAATCCCAATGTTTCACATTTAACTTATAATATTTTGATAATAACAAAAAATTAACTGTAAAAAGCATTAGTTTATTATGGATTAAAAATTGATCATTGCCTCAAATACATTTTACATACTAAGTATTTATTTTTTTTATAAGCAAATATGGTCAAGCAAAAAATTATTGAATATTATTTATTGTCTTTTGTTTCCTTTTGGGTTACAAAGGAGGCACAAAATCTTAAGAGGAGGAAAAGGGCAGGATAGAGATCAAATGCAAGTACACCAAATTTCTTTAAAACCTAAACTTAGATGAGATGTCACTTAAATCAAAACTCTTGAGCAAATATTATTTATTATCTTATTGCATTGAAGGTCATGAAGTTCATTTTTAATAAACAATAATTATTCAATTGGAATAAAATATATTAAAACATAGCATTGAATAATTTATTTAATTCTTGTAACACTTTTAGTTTTATAAGTGTCAGGAAAGAAATATAAAAGTTTTAAGAGATTGTATATTACTTATGAGATCTTGTCTTTTATTCTTGATAAAACAAAACAAAAAAGTTGCAAATGAAAGAAATTAATATTATAATATTCCAAAAGACCTCTCTCATTTTAATGGTCAAGACATTGTATTAAATAAAAATTAGAGCAGTCAAAAAAGTTTTTTGAGCAAAGTACAAAGTGATATATCATTTATTTTCCATTTCAAGCAAAAGAAATATAATAATTCCTTTATAATAGGCATCTATATTAAACATCCCTTGAGTATTTAATGGCATCTAATGAGATTAGAAAAGCTTGGGAAAATAAGTTTCATCTTCTCTCTCTCTCTAACCTTCATATCCAGCATATAGAAGCAAGATGAAAGGAACATTGAAACATCTCTATATTGTTTTGAGCTCCAAAATTTAAGAAAGGGAAGAAGAGCTACATTTCACAATTGTTAGAAAAGGGTCAAGTTCCAAACGGCTATTTTGTTGAAACTATGTATATGCAGGATTTGAAGATGAGAAAAACTTTCCAGAAAAGAAAGCCAAAATTTTGTAAAGCTTCTATCCCCTCCGCTCCTTTTTTTTTCAATTACTTGGTCCTAGTCTCAATTATACTTTAGTAAGAGAGCATTTATTGAGCTACCATTGTATCTCCTTTATTAATAAGGGTTCCAAAAATCTATTCTCATATATCTTTTTTTTTTTTGGTAAATCTTTTTTAAATGTGAAAAAAGTAAATTTAAAATAAGTTTAATGAAAAATCTGTGTAAAAAAAGTTTTGGATGAGTCTATGTAACACTCAAGTGTTATATAGTTTGGAATAAGCTAAAACCTTATATTATTGGTGAGTATGTGAAAATCATCCCCATTATAAATTGAGATTGGATTAAATTGAAAAAAAAAAATTTAGGATTCAAGGAGATTGAATATAAGACTAGTAGGTCCAAAGTAAGATAATATTTGGTGCTTTTCTTTTTTATTATTTATTTGTTTTATTTTACTTCTAGTTAAGTTCAAATTAAGTTTCAGTTAATTGAATACAATATTGGTTAACTAAATCTTCTTTCTCTTCATTTTTGTTTTAATTGCATTAAGTTCTATCTTACTGAAATCAATTTCAGTTAATTGAAACTTACTCATTACACTAAAATTTAAGTTTAAAATTCTACTTTCATTTATTTAACTTAATCATTTGTTTAATTATTGGTATTACTCAATTTAATTATCTTAATTATGTTTTAAGCCAAAGATTACATGAACATTATTTTATTACAAAAACACTTATTCATCTTTATCTAGATGCATTCTTCACTAGCCACCCTTATGTTGCTACCAATAAAGTCAACCAACTCGTGCCTGATAAACACACCCAAGAGGGTTAAAAATATTTTCTACAAAAAGGAAAAGAATTAAACTCAGAACTGACTATGTAAGCAAGGTATAAGACTACTAAGTATGTACAAAAATATTATATAAAACTAGAAATAACGAAGATATAATTTAGAAAGACTTGTATGACAGAAAACACCGATAGTATTATGCAAATTCAATTGAAATAACATCATTGACGGAGGAAAGGAACTTTTGGAGAGTAGAGAAAAAACTATTGAAAAATTATTGGCAGAGCAAGACATGCTTGGCAATGGACTAACACTTGGAAAGATGCAAATCTTTAAAATCTGGTAGTCTGTGACATGATGCCTTTGGTAAATTTTAACGACTAGTTGACCCTTATCATTTCTTCTGTCAGAACCAATTAATTAACTCATGCCTGATAAATACACTCGAGTTGTTGTGTTTACAAAGAATAACTGAATGCACTTAAGGCTACCTTAGCTGATTGAGAGTGAAAATTTGGGTAAAAGGATCATAAACTCAATCTTCCATCTATTCTAAAGAAGAAAAAGATAACTGAAGGGAGTGATCCGGTGAGAGTAAGCATACACAGTTAGTCAATAAGGACCTACCGTTACGCCCAACCCACGTTGGCTGCAGAACTCGGCCAAATTCTCTGCTGTTATTGGGATTGCTTCTCGACTTTGGAAGCACCATTTTTCGTTCTTTGACTGTAGCATTTCTAACTCGAGGTCTCCTTCCAATTTGATCTTACAAACATGAAGTAATTTTACGTCCACTACTCTATATCGTAGTAAATAAAAGTTGAACGCTACAACAATTTAAAACTACTCTTCTATATGAAATTCTTATGTAAATTTATTTGTTAAATGAATAAAAATTAACCATACCTGATAATTTAATTTTTATTAAGTCCGCTGCTGAGTTTATAATGCACAGATGTACTGGAGCTAATAAATTTAAAATAAAACTCATTACAGTGAATAAGTAAAAAAAAAGATGACATGGGAAGAGAAGTACAGAGCGCTAGACAGCAAAGTCACGCTGTAGATGAGTAATGCGCAATACAGTTGGAATAAACTTTATAATATAAAAGATTTCTCTCCCACACTTTAATTTCTTTTAATGATATTGGTAACTAATTCTTAAAATTTACCATCATCAAATATTATATGATAGCATTTAGAAGGTATAAGAATTTTTTAGAATTTTCATTATAAAAATTTTATAAATTTTAAAAAAAATGAAATGATATTAAAAATATATATGAAATTTTAAAAAAAAAATCTTTTCTCTCTTTTTTCTTTCTCTTTTCTTCGTCAGAAATTTTTAAATTGGTTCCATTTTTGGTTAGAGAGATGCCACGTATCCGTCCTCATTAAATGTGAAAGGACGCGTGTACTCAGTCCCTGTCTTGAGATCCATAAACGGTGAGATTGATAGAAGGCATGGCCACCCAGTGATCCAGACAATCAAAATCACACGAAGTTGCTGTTGCGATAAGGTTATGGAGGGACATAAAGAGAGGAGGGAGCAGGTAGAGAAAAAGGAGGGATCCAGCAAGATTATCGATGAAGAAAATAACAGCATCAAATCAGAATTGGGTCGAGTTGCTGAAAGGATCATTTGTGAGTCCATTATTTCCGATCGTGGCGGTGCAAGTAACAATAAAGCAACAGTTCGTGCTTGTGATGATATCTTGGCCTTCTCTCGATCTGTTCACAAAGTGGACGCCTCCCTCGAATAATGATATTTTATTATTTGTTCACGATGAAGCTCGAGTTCAGAAAAGAAGAAAAACACAAGCTCAAATTATTGGAGTCAATTAGACGTTCCTCCTCTGACTTCTGTCCAATTTTATTCCATATGTTATTGGGATTCATTCAAGGTTGTCATATATTCTCCGAATGAATGTAATTAGAGTTAGGGTGGGATAGTGTGTCAACTCGTTCCAAATATGGATTGGTCTAGTTGAGTTTTCTGTCCAACTTGACTGACCAATGTTCACCCCTCGTTATTAGAGTCGTTTGTAGTAGGAGTGGTTAAATAAAACTCCATCGACAGGGATGTTTGAGCCTAATCTTGTTTTAAGACTTGAATTCACTACATTTGTTCCCAGAACCCTACCAGAATGGGAGTTTCCGTGGCGAACTCACCACTGAAACTAACAATAAGTGGTAACATCACCACTAAAGAGTGAAGATTACACCTGAAGGGATAGATAGATGGATACAAATTTTTTTCACACAAACAATTTCAAACTTAGGACTTCCACAAACAGGCCTATGGCTCAATTTCATTTTGAATGACAGCAAGAAAGAAAATATACATTAAAGCAGTAACTATTATTAATTTTAGAACTTAGAAATAGTAGCTTAATTATAAAACTAGTAGTAACTGAGTATGGCATGACGAATATGCTTGACAAAATACAAGACAACATCTAAGCAATACCACGCACCTTAATTCAAGTAACTAATGTAAAGAGTAATGCTAAATTAGTAAGTATGATGTATAACATAAAACGAGAGTTGAGTAGAAGAGAATAACAACAGAAATTTATCTTAATTTAATCAACAATCAATTTTTTTGCAAACCAAGAGATTTATTAACAAATAAAATAATCCTGTTTTACACCTGTTCACATACAATGATAACATTTAAAGGTTTTTAATACTTATTTACAATGTAAAGATTTTTCCCTCTTCACCTATAATGAATTATAAATTGATTTTTGCACGTTTACCACTAATAATTCAATAAAAGTTTTATACTGGGTAAACTATTACAAACTCTGCTTATGCTTCTCCAAATAAGAAAAGTAGAATAAAAAGGAATAAGAAGATGGACCATTTTATCTGTAATGGATTACAATAAAACTCACACACAATAAACATTCTCAAAGTGTATATGGCCCTAAGACTAGGCACAACTCTATTTCTCATGAATAAGATGCAAGATAATAGAGAAAAATGATCACTTGATGCTTCTCTCTTTCTTGTTCACAATTTGCTTCTTATATAGGTGTAGGACAACAACCAGCCACTGTTTATTGATTGGATGAAATCCCACTGACTTTGCATCATTTAATCCATGCCTAAGTCTTTTTCATATCCTAAATTTATCTAGCCATTAGGAAGTATTCCTTTCCCGTTTTTGTTGCTAATATTTGTGGCTTGTTTTGAGAAGATTCACTCTTGTAGCAGCTTTTGAGTTTTTTTTCTCCTCTGAAACGTAGGATGCATCCGGGCTGTCCAATCTGGAAATAAATCTCGGCCGTTGCTTCACCATCCAGCAAAAGACGAAATGAATTGCACAGGGAAAGCACAATGCTTCTTTTTTCTTCTTAGACTTATAGCTGTCTTCTTCTCCATCCAATTCATGTATAGGATTAGCAAAGGGAAAGCACATGCTTCATTTTTTTTTTCCTCCATCCAAAATGAAAATCAAATGCCGATCTGAAACCGAAACAGAGTGATCCAGCAGCAGTGGACTAGAGAAAAGAAATACTAAGCATAAACAGAATAGAAAGCAGATCAAATTACTCCAGTGAAGTTTGAGTTGATATTTCATCGGAGAAAAAATGCAGAGTGTGGTAATAAGAAGTTTTTTATATGCTTCTTTGGTAAGCAATGATCTTACTGTGCTCTTTGTCTGTGGTAAGCAATGATCTTTGGTAAAATGTGTTCGTTTGACTGAGGTACACCATTTTCATGATATGATTGACATGCTTGTTGGGTATGTGCATTTCAGTGAGGTGTACCATTTTGAATAACGAACCACATTGTGTGGATTTGAAGTTTAAAGAAATTATATCACGTTAAAGAAAAATAATATCAAAATATTGTAACTATTAGCCATCTTTTTTTTTTTTTGTGGCCAAATAACTATTAGCCATCTTTAATATATAGATATATATATATATATATATATTAAACAATGGTAAAATTAGCAATGTACGTTCCAAAATTAGGCATAAGGGCAACAAAGCATAAAGTAAAATCTTGATCACATAAGCCTTAAACTAAATATGTTCAAAGCACAATACCATTTTTGAAAAATCTTAAAACCAAGATGCATTGTCTATTTTTTTAAATTTTGACAAATTTTTTCCATAAAAGCTAAGTAAATCGCAATTCACAATGTCCAAAAATATCTAAAAGGATAGCGTAGCTATCCCCAATCAAAGTATCAAGAGTTCAACTTCAAAAAATTAATATAAGAAAACAAAAATATTTTCAAATACAATACCAATACAAAAGATCATATGTAATTGTAAATTTAGTCCATATATTACTAGGCTTGTTTTGGTAAGAATTACTTGTTTATTGAGATGGAGGTACGCAGAGTCTGGCATAAGATGGCAAGGATGACTCCGAGCAACATTAATATTATGTTTTGAGATTTTGACCAAACTCATCTTTTCTAAACTTGATCTGCTTTGTTTAGCACAAGTAAATTAACTGTTGGTCAGTGGATAGTGATACAAAATTAAGGGGCAACCCGATCTTCATAGCATAGGTTAAAGAATAGATGATGGTTCGAGACCTAACAAAAACAAATAGCCAACGGATGATATGAAAACATTAACCTACTATTTAGACAGCACGTCCAACCTTGAACACGATGAACCAACCTACACAACAACACACATAGGTCGAAGCACGAATTAGGGGCTTTTGCAAACTTAAATCACTAACCCAATGATGGATTGACAAGACGAAGGTTTTACAAAAACAAAGGAAAGATAGTATTTTCACAATTAGAGAAACACTCAAAATAATTCTATTACTTCCAATTTAATTACAAATGAAGACATAATACATATATTTATAGCGTAAGTCAAATTTGCCTGTTGGAGGAAAACTAAGAAACTAACTTTATAATCCTAATTGAATGAACTAAAAATTAGGAATATAAATAATCAAATCTTTTTAAAAACAAAAAAGAAAGAGGATCTACGTAATTAATTCAAATTTTCATCCACATACATAAGACTTATAGAAGTCAATATATTAAACTCATAATAATATTATTTAGACCCAAATAAGTCAATCTATATATGACCCTTGATCCAAGCTCTTTAATTTGCAATATTATAACCCAAAATAGTTTCAACAGCTCCATCTTTAGCCTAAATAATATTGAAGATGTCCTAATTAACACTTGAATAAGATCTGCCCAAATTTTGCTTGGTCCAAGTCTCTTGAACAAGTTCACTCATGCTTCTTTAAATCTTTTAGCCCTTGCCCTTGTAATAGGTCTAATTGAAAGATGCAAAGGATCATTTGAAGATTTTGAATTAACTTGCTCTTTTGAGCTAACTTGGTTCATATCATCTTCCCCCTCTTGAAAAGGAGTCATCATTGACACTTTAAAATCTGCACCAAAATAAGGGGAAAGATCAGAAACGTTAAAAGTAATACTTACACCGTACTTACCTAGTAAATTAATCTTGTAAGCATTATCATTGATCTTCTCTAGCACTAAAAAAGATTTATCTCCTTGAGGCATAAGTTTGGACTTTCTTTTGTCAGAAAATTTCTCTTTTCTAAGGTGTAGCCAAACTAAGTCCCTTAGCTCAAATATAATCCTCTTTCATCCCTTATTAGTATGGTCTACATATTGTTGAATCATCTTTTCAATGTTTTACTTAGCCTTTTCATAGATTTGCTTAACAAACTCAACATGCTTCTTCCCATCCATATTGACTCTTTCCTGTAAAGGCAAAAGAGTTAAGTCAATGGATGTAAGAGGATTAAAGCCATATATAATCTCAAAGGGAAAATATTTAGTAATGGAATGAACGGTCCTATTGTAAGCAAATTCAACGTGTGGTAGACACTCTTCCCAATTCTTCAAGTTCTTTTTAACACTTGTTTATAACAAAGAAGAAAGTGTCATATTCACAACCTCAATTTTTCCATCAATTTGTGGGAAATAGGTAGTAGAAAATAACAATTTAGTCCCCATCTTGATCTACAAAGTCTTCCAAAAATAGCTTTGGAACTTAGCATCCCAATCTAACACTATAGTCCTTGGCATCCTATGAAACTGTGCAATGTCTTGAAAGAATAAATTAGCAATGTTAGAGGCATAATCAATCTTATCGCATACAATGAAGTGTGTCATTTTATAAAATTTTTCCACACTAACAAAAATGAAGTCCTTCCCCTTCTTAGACCTAGGTAATCCCATAATAAAGTCTATAGAAATATCTTCCCAAGGTATATTAAGAATAGAGAAAGGAGTATACAATTCATGAAGATTTAATTTAGACTTGGTTTTATGACATACAATACATTTTCCTACAAATATTTCAACATCCTTACACATTCTAGGCCAATAAAACAGCTCATTCAAGACATCAAATATTTTAGCAATGCTAAAATGTCCCATTAAACCACTTGAATATGCTTCCTTTACCAATAACATATGCACAGAACAATTAAGAATACAAAACTTATCAACACAAAATAAGAATCCATCATGCAAGTAAAATTTGTCCCAACTAAATCTAGATTTACAATGGTTACAAACTTCACCAAAGTCAATGTCGTTAGTATATAATTTTTTGATGAACTCAAAACCAAGAACTTTAGAATCTAATATGGAAAGAAGAACATACCAACATGAAAGTATATCAGCGGCAATATTCTCCTTACTTTTCTTATACTTAATCACATATAGGAAAGATTCAATAAATTTAACCCACATAGCATATCTTTGATTCAATTTGTTTTTGCTCTTGATATGTTTGAAAGCCTCATAATCAGAATGTATGACAAATTCCTTAGGCCATAAATAATGTTGCTAAGTTTTCAACACTCTAACTAAGGCATATAATTCCTTATCATATGTAAGATAGCTAAGAGTATGACCACTTAGCTTTTTACTAAAATATGTAATAGGCTTACCTTCTTGCATAAGTACACCTCCTATACCAATTCCACTCGCATCACATTCCACTTCAAAAATCTTACCAAAGTTTGAAAGTGCTAGTAAAGGTGCATGGATAAGTTTCTCATTAAGAGTTTGGAAGGCTTTCTCTTGAGCTTCTCTCCACTTGAATGGAATATTTTTCTTTGTTAACTCATTCAGTAGAGCTACCAACGTGCTAAAGTCCTTTATAAATCTTATATAAAAGCTTACAAGTCCATGGAAACTCCTCAAGTGTTCGATAATAGTAAGGGTCAGCCAATCTTGAATGGCTTTGATATTTTCTTCATCCACCTCGATTCCCTTGGCACTCTTAATAAAACCAAGAAAAAAAAATACTCTATTAGTGCAAAAATCACGCTTCTTTAAATTGCCAAACAATCTTTCTTTTCTTAGAACTTCTAGAACTTGTTTTAAGTGATCTACATGCTCATGTAAAATCCTACTATATACAAGAATATCATCATAATAAACTACCATAAACTTGCCTATGAAAGCACACAAGACATGATTCATTAACCTCATAAATGTGCTAAGTGCATTAGTGTAACCAAAAGGTATAACTAACAATTCATAAAGTTTATATTTAGTTTTAAATGCAGTTTTTTATTTATCTCCTTTTATTCTAATTTGATGGTAGCCATTTTTTAAATCAATTTTAGAAAAAATAGTTGAGCCATTTAATTCATCAAGCATATTATCTAACCTAGGGATAGGATGACGATATCTCACCGTTATATTATTGATGGTTCTACAACCAACATATATCTTCCCTGTGTCATTTTTTTTAGGCACAAGCAGCATCAATATCATACACAAACTTAGGCTCTCTCTCATATATCTCTTATCTCGTAGCTCTTAAACTTGTCTTTAAATCTCCTTAGCCTCTTTGGAATTGGTGCGATATGCTAAGTGACTTAGTAGAGGTGCTCCTAGTACAAAATCAATTTGATGTTTTATCCCTCTAATTGGTGGCAATCCGAGTGGTATCTCTTCGAGAAAGACATTTTCATATTTCTGCAATAGAGACTTAACAACACTAGACAAAGTAAAAGATAAGTTATTAGTGTTTAACATAACTTCTTTGTAAATAATTACTATGAAGTTTTGTTGAGAAAATAAAACTTATTTGATTTCACTCTTTCTTGCTACTAACAAACTTTTCTCTCCTTCTCCCTCGTTTTCTCTCTTGCCCTTAGTTTCTCTTTCTTTTCTCTCTCTCTTTTTAGTTTACTCTCTTTTCCTCTTTCATTTTCACTACCTTTTTTTAGACACTTTTATACTCTCACTTTCTCTCTTTTTTTCCCTCTTGATTTTATCTTTTAATACTTGCTTTGATGACATAAAAAGGAGGGTTTTAGGTTCCCCTTTAAGTACAAAAGAATAACAGTTTAGAAAACCATCATATGTAATATATTTATCATATTACCAAAGCCTACCTAACAAAAGATAACATGCTTTCATTAGTACAATATCACATAATACTTCATCTTTATACTTGCCAATAGAAAATATTACCTTTACTTATTTGGTTACCCTCAACTCTCCATATTCATTGAGTCATTAAAACTTGTATAGCCGTTGATACTTGAAGGTAGATAAATTCAACTTGTCTACTAGCTTGGTGCTTGCTGCATTGCAACAACTTCCTCCATCTATGATTACACCACATATTTTTCCTTGGATTTGGCAGTAAGTATGGAACAAGTTCTCTCTTTGTTCATTTTCTTCTACCATCATCTAGGTACTAAGGGCTTTCCTAGTCACAAGGAGTTTTCCTTCTTTCGTATATTCTCCATCTTCATTCTCTATGAATAGCTCTTCTTCTTCTTCTTCAATTGTTTCTCCTTCAGTTTCCCATTCACTATGGTTGTTAATAGTCATGGTTCGCTTGTTAAGACATTCATTAGAGATGTGTGCTTTCCCTTGGCACTTAAAGCCTTTTGTGTCTCAATTTTTTGAAGAACTAGGTCTGCTTTGAACCTTATTAGATGGGGCAGCCAGCTTTTCTCCTTTCTTAAATTCATTCTCCTTTGAATTTGAGGAAGAGAGAATATTATTTTTTGTGTTGTTCCTCTATAAGTTAAAAGAACTTAAACTAGAGTTCTTGTTTACAACATTCTTCCTCTTGAGTTGTCTCCCCACCTTGGTAGCTTAATGGACCAATTCATAAATCTTCACATAATGGTACATCTCCACAATATCGGCTATGCCACGATTGAGCCAATCTAAAAAGTGAGCCATCATTGCTTCTAGATCCTCTTCTACATTAGCTTTAATCATGGCTATTTGCATCTTCTTGTAGTACTCATCCACAATCTTAAATCCTTGAGTGAGGTGTTCAAGTTTATTGTGAAGTTCCCTTGGAAATAGAATAAAATGAATTGCTTCCTCATGATAGCTTTCATCTCTCCCATGTTGAGATGAAGTGCTCTCCATTTCTAATCCACTCCTTTTGCATCAGAACCCACCAAACAAGAGCATAATCAATAAACTCAAAAGTAGTAATTTTGACCTTCTTACCCTCAGAGTAGTTATGGCATGAAAATATTAGATCTATACACATCTCTTACTCTAAGTATATTTTTGGATTACTCTTGCCTTGAAATGAAGGAATTTGGACTTTGATCTAAGCCTCATTAGTGGTCCTCTTTGTATGTTGAGTGGCTTTCTTGTTGGCTGAGTCTTCTCCCCTTGATAATCTTTATCATGACTTTCCATGTCTTCCATATATTCAAGGTGTTATGGGCGTGCAGCTTAAACTTGTCTTTGGTTGGTTTGAGTAATCCTTTGACTATAAGTTCTACTCTCTGCTCAATCTAAGCATTCATGGAGTTCCTTTAGCTTCTTATCAAGCATCCTCTCAAAATGACTCACTAATGCTTTCATTTGCAAAAGCACTATCCCAAATGAATTGTGACTGTCATTATCACTTTCATGATCAACTCCTTTTTCTCAATTATCTGCCATGTTAGTAAAAAAAATGAAAAAAATAAAAGTATAAGACCTTACAAATACTCCCTCATGTGTTTCACTCAATCAAGATATAACACTCCCACTCGTGTTTGCTCTCTCTCTCTCTCTCTCTCTTGGCTTTTTCTATAATGATCTTACCCATTCTTGCCTTTTACCTCTCAGTATCAATCCTAAACTCTTATGTCACCTTATACCTTGTTAAGTGATCCAATATTGCCAATTCTCGATTCAACCAAGTTTGTGTAGGTGGGTAGTCTGAAAAGTTGTGATTGGTGCACACAAGTCACAATTAAGGTTAGAATTTGGTTAGGCTTAGGTTTGAAAGATAAGTGAAAAGATTTAACCACTAAACAATATAAGATCAAGTTTAAAATCCCCAAGAGTCACACATAATACAATTTTGAAATTTTTAACTATAAGGAAATAATGCAAGATCAAAATAAGAGAGTTTAAATAAGGGAAAAAAGAAGTAAAGGCAAATTAAAATAGGAAAGTGCACAACACAAGATCAAAGGAAATACAATAAAATATTAAACAAATGGAATGAAAAGTTATGTGATCAGTAATTTTTTTGTTTTTTGTTTTTTTTTTCTTTTCTCTTTTAACTTGATCAGATGAAATAACTAAAAAAACTCACAAAATCACAAAATGAGAAACAAATTAGACAAATCTGATTTGTGAAAGTTAGAAAACGTTACCAACCAAAACCTAATATATCTCAATGTAGAAAACTCCGATTGGAACGGTTCCAAAATGACGTGAAAGTTGAGATTCTAAACTTTAAGAAATACCTATCAACCATCCAAAAACTCAAACAAAAAAGGGTCAAGTAGATAATAAATAAAACAAAATTTCTAGATAAGAAAAATTTTCAGATTACAAAATAAATTGCTCTTATAATATAAAAATCAAATCTTTCACCCTAAAGATTAAATCTGGAAACAAATTAGAAAGTTCTTTTTTTTAGTATTAAAGAGCGACAAAGAAGAGATATAATAAATAAATAAAAATCTTGAGGCTAAAAGGAAAAGATGGTGGTTAATGATGGGTAACCTACTAATGTAAACCAAAGCTCTGATACCAAATGATACAAAATCAAGAAGCGGCCTAATCTTCATGATGTAGGTTGAAAGATAGATGATGGTTCGAGACTTGACGGAAGCAAATAGCCAACCAACGATATAAAAACGTTGACCTACTATTTAAATAGTGCGGCTAACCCTGAATATGATGAACTAACTCACACAATGACGCAATTGGGTTGAAACATGAATTGAGGGCTTTTTGCAAACTTGAATCACCAATCCAAGAATATGTTAATAAGATAAAAGTTTCACAAGAGCAAAGAAAAGATAGTATTCTTACAATTAGAGAAACACTCAAAATAATTTTATTACTTCTAATATAATTACAAATAGAGGCAGAATACATGTATTTATAATGTAAGTCAAATCTACTTGTTGGAGCAAAACTAGAAAACTAACTCCATAATTTTAACTGAATGACCTAAAAATTTGGAATACAAATAATCAAATCTTTTTAAAAACAGAAAGGAAAGAGGATTTGCTTAATTAATTTTAATTTTCGTCCAAATACATAAGACTTCTAGAAATTAGCATATTAAACTCATAATAACATTATTTAAGCCCGAATAAGTCAATTTATGTATGATCCTTGGCTTAAGCTCTTTAATTTACAATATTATAACCCAAAATAGTTTCAGCAACTCCATTTTTAGCCCAAAAAATATTGAGGACATCTTGATTAATACTTAAATCAGATTTGCCCAAATTTTGCTTAGTTCAAGTCTCTTGAATAAGTCCACTTAATACTTCTTTAAGTCTTTTAGCTCTTACCCTTGTCATAGGTTCAATTGAAAGATGTAAATGATCATTGGAAAATTTTAAATTAATTTGCTTTTTTTGAGTTAACCTAGTTCATATCAGATAAAAAACTTGAAGTTTTCACTTTGAGTGCTAGACACAAGGAAAAGGTATCCGTAGGTTTGGCTGGACTTTAGTCTACTTCAGTACTTGACCCAATTTTAAATGGGCTTCAAAACTAAAGCCTGTTACCCTAGTCTAGTTCAACCTAATTTAATACCAAACAGAATCTAATCAATATTGGATAGCTAGGTACTTTTTTAAAAGTTTATTATTAAAATTATAAAATAACTAAAATTTTATATAAATCTTGATAAAAAATTAAAATTTTGATATAAATCTTTATAAAAAAAAAGATTCTTTTAGGTTTGGCTATACCAATATATTCCTTAAGGTTGGCTTGGATTTATTATTAAAATTACAAAATAATCCTTTAAAAAAATATTTTTTATGTAAATCTTTTTGAAATTATATTTTATTTTTAAAAAATTAAAATTTTGATATAAATTTTTATTAAAAAATTTATTTTTTCAAGTTTGATCGGATCAATATGACCCTCAAGACAAGCTTGTGCTTGCCCTGGCCTAATTTTATAAGTCGACCTTATTTTAAATTTTTATATTAGTCTTTTTTCATCTGGCTCAACCTAAGCCAATTTGGTTGAACCCATTGAGCCTTTGGGCTCAATGAATATCTCTAACCTTCAATATATTGTTTTTAGTTAGAGAATCAGTAATCTTCACTCTCTAACATAGGAATCATTTATTTGTTAAGAAAAATGTAATGTGAGGAGTTCCCGGAAGAGGGGCTACTCGTGCTGCTCAACTTAAACAGTAACCTTAAATCCTCAATTGCAACCTATCTGATTTATGATGAATTTAAATTTTTTTCATGTATAAAATGTTCTAATGTAAAAAAAATGACATAATAGATAAAATTTAATGAAATCAATTTATGTAGGCTTCACATTATATTATTATTATTATTTACACGAAAATTTCTCAAACACAAAAGAATTTAAATTAATTTATTATATATATACATGTGCGCGTGCCTGCAACGGCACAAGTGTTTGCGCGCTTGCATCCTTTGTGAGAAGGAGCAGCTGTTTGGAGGCAATATATCTAATATAAAAAGTTAATTTTATTAATAAAAATTAATAATATATGCAGAGCAATTTTCACAATTTGATTTCGAATGTTAAGACTTAAGAGAGGCGTAAAATATTTTTTTAATTTAAAGAAATGAAGTGTAATTTATCTTAACTAGTCAATTTTTTTGAGTATATAAATTATCGGGAATCTTCATTCAATGGGACTGGGTGGGGGGCCGCATGTGGGTAGCAAGAGAATTGAAAGTTGATGTCGCTAGCGATGTTTGACTTGATTTTGTACGGTCAATAAAGGTATCAGTATGCAGACATTTAATCGAGGAGTGCCCATGTGCTTCACACCCCACCTTGCAATATCTATATCCAAAAGCCTGTCAATTTCACCTAAACACTGTCTTTTCAATTGGTGCGTGGGGCAGCTTGCCGTATGCCCGCGTCAGCGCGACGAATTAAGTACCAAAATATATCACACACCTTGCCACGGTGGCGAAGCTAGGAGGACTCAGTAGGAGTGTTCATAGGTTTAATTTGGTTCGATTTTAGACTAAAATCAAATCGAACTAAATTTGTCGGTTTAACAATTTTTTGGACCTTTTCGGTTTTGAATTTTAATCGGTTTGGTTCAATTTTAGTTTAGTTTGGTCTGGTTTAGTTCATATTTTTTTGGCCAAAAATATTTTTTTAAAATTTTATTCTTTGCAATATATAGAATTTAATTTCTAATATTATGTATCTTATTAAATTTTAACCAATAATAATGTATTTATAATATATTATTTTTATTTTTATTTTTAGTCTAGAAAATACCCATAAATTGACAAAAAATTTTGAAAAATAAAAAAAATAAAAATAAAATAAGAGTAATATTTTATAATAAAATAGTATAGGCAACTTGTCGATTTGGTTCGGTTTAACTGAACCAAACATGCCATGAATCGACAACCGAACTGAATTAATTGATTTTAGATTTAAAAAAACCAAACCAAACCATTTGTTAATCGATTTTTATTGGTTTAGTTTGGTTTGGTTCGGTTTGAATGGTTTTATTCAGTTTTGTTCAGTTTTGTTCACCCCTAATTGTGAGGGATAAATTTTCTTTTTAACTTTTTATATTGTATTTTAAAACAAGTATATTTTTATAATATATTATTTAAATAAAATATTTTTTAAAAACTTTTAGACTAGGATTAAATTTAAATATGATTTTTTATATTTTTTATCAATTTTTTTAGTTAAAATATAATAAATATATGATTATTTAATAATATTATAATAAGTGTATAATTTAATTAAGAAATTATATAATCATTTCCAAAAATTATATGTTTGTCATAAAATTATTGAAAAAATATATATTTAATATTTTTTAATTAAAAAACTTAATGTCAAATATATAAAGAATTGCATATAAATTTTTGTCTTTAAATTAAGCAAAATGATATTGACTTACTAATAATATCATGATTTTCTCCCTCCCAAATGTAAAAACAAATTTGAATTAAAGCAAGCAATACACCAAGAATTACTTTTCATATTAATATCAACAACTTCGTTAATTCTATAAATTCTTAGTACTCATATAATGTATAATAGGAATGTGTTAAAAATGTTTATATGATGAAGTATAATACTTCGTTACTATCAATTTGCAAAAATTTATTATATATATGAAGCACAACAAATATTATTTTGTCTAATAGTATTTCAAAAAGTTTTGTAGTACTTTTAAAAACAATTATACTATATTCAGTTAAAAACAATATATTAACAATTGAGATTGGTTATATTTTAATCAATTATTACAAAATTACTATTTATAAAAATGTATCAAAGGCATGTAGAAACTAAATATAGATTAAAAAATATAAGAAATATTAGATAGGAAACAATAAGAGGAGAGAGAAGAAGCATTATGTAAAATCTAATTTAAATTAATGACAACTTGAAAGAGAGAGAGAGAGAGAGAGAGAGGGGAAGTAAAAGGGGGAAAGGGGGAAAAATGAAGAAAGGTAGTGAGATGATAGAAAAAGAAGGAAAAAAAATGATGGAAAAGAGGAGAAAAATACATGTGTTGATTTGTAGGTTCAACTTAAAATGTTAAGTAAAAAAATGAATAGGTTCAATAAATCTATATATATATATATATATAACTTATGGAAGCCGTACTTTTCATAAATTATTTATTGTGCAATTTTTATAGGGTTGTGTGTCGATACATTGTTTATGTATTATGTATATATTGTTCATGTCTATACATGTATTATTTATGTATGATTTTTTTAAAATTTTTTCTTTATGAGACTCATGAGATTTTTTTAAATTTCCTAGAGGTGTGCAAAATTATGCTAACCTGATGCATAATCAGGTTGGGACGAGTCGAAAAAAAATTTAAAATAAAATCAGGTTGGGATAGTATTTCGAGTTGGGACGTATTTCGAGATAATCTTATGGCCCGAGATGAATTTTTCATTCCAAAGTTAAAATCAGGCGGGGGACTTGGGTTGAAGCAAATCTCGACCTGTGCCCACCCTTGATTTCTTGCAAAATGCCAGAGGTGGATCCTAGTTTAATAAATTTAGTGAATTTAAAATTTTAAAAGATGTGAGGCATGATAAAAATTCAATATATATATATATATATTTGTAAAATTAAAGGGGTAGATTTTTTAACGCAGCTTCCCCATGCCTTATGACACGGGCGTGCACGGTTGGTTGGAAAACCCAAGTTCATGACACTTACCATGTATAATGCCTCTTGGGTGATGTGCCATTGTTGAATGACTCTTGCTTTTCTAGTTAGAGAATGTGGAAGGTATCTCCATGTAGATACACATAACATAATTAATGATATATTACTTTCGATCTTAAATATAAAAATTAATTAATTAATTCATAAAAATTAAAAAAATTAGTTAAAAGTAATTAATTTTTTTTTAATTTCATTTCAAATAAAAATTATTTTTTAACAATGTTCCTATTTAATGTTTATATTTTTTCATTGAAATTAATGTAGTTACTACTTATACTTTAAAAAACTTATTTAATAGATGACATAATTAGAATACTATAATTAATATACTAAATATTAGTGATTTATTTTTTATATTTTAGATCAAATCAAATTTTAAAAAAGTCTCTTATATATGAAATTGAAAATAATAATAAATAATATATTTGTAATTAGTTATTTAAGTTTAATAAAATAGTACGTGTAAGTAATAAATGACCAAGTGGAGCACTAAACCATCCCCATTCATATCATTTAGGATTATGTTACACATTTAGGATAAGCAAGGGAATACTCAAGGTTTGATGAGTGGTGTGGATTTTTTAAGAAAAAAATGACACAAAAAATTTTGTTAAAAATTAAAAAAAAATCCATACATATATTTTGCAAACTATAAAAACACCCTGCTTATTTATTTCCTTGCACCCACATATTAATCAAATGAATCTAAACACTACATAATGCAGAAAAAAGGGGAGGGGGGGGGGAGAGAGAGAGAGAGAGAGAGAACCACCACTGTATAATTGTTGTCTGTTGGTTCCTTTTCATCTTTTGACACAAACCCTAATTCCACCCTTTTCAACCACCAAATCTCCAATGAAGAACTTGCTCAAGCTTTCAATAGCTCTCTCTCTCTCTTTTTGCTCCGTTTTGTTCTTCCTTCTATTCAATTTTATTTCTTTTTTTTTTTTTATCAAACACTTGAACCCATTATCGAAGAAGGAGGCTATCGCACCGAAGGACCTAATCACTCTCGGAGTTAGAATTAGTGATGGGATGGATGGTGGACCCATTTGTGATAACCTTCCCATTCAAGCCTATACAAAAAACAATTTTTTCTCTTCCTCCTCGCTTGTTACCATGTGACCTAAACCTTAGCCACTTGCAAAGTCAAGTTGTCTTGAAGGTGGGTATATACCCCTTCAAATTTTTGAAATATATATATATAATATAAAATTTTAATATTATGTCTTTACATTTTTTAAAATTTTGAACCCACTAGATTCATTAAATAAATTGAACTTGCGCATATATATTTTTTAGTTATTTGACATTTTGACTTGAATCTATTAAACTCATGCATGTATTTTTTCTCTTTTTCTTAATTTCATTTGTTATCTTTCTTCCTTTCCTATTTTTTCATTAAATTTCTTTTTCTTTTCCCATTACCTCCTCTATTTTCTCTTGTTTTCTTAATTGTTGTATATTTAATTTACATATACATATCTTTGATGCATTTTTATAAATAAATTTTACAATAATTAAGTAGAACATAACCAAGTTCAAATGTCAATATATTATTTTTAATTAAATATAGAACAATTGTCTCTAAAAATATTACAAAATTTTTTAAAATCTTGTTAGATAAAATAACATTTGTCACGCTTTGTAAATATATTTTTTTCAAAAATTAATAGTCATCAATTTTTATACTTCACCATATAATTTTTTTTTAATTCAAAATGTTGTTCTAACTTGTTTGTTGAACTATTATGATGTTGGGTGATGATATTTTTTTAATATATCCTTATTATGCATTATATAAATACTAAATAAATGCAAAAATATATCTTTATAAGAATTTAGATAGTATAATTATTGATATTAATATGAAAAGTAATTTTAAATATATTATTGATTTTTCAAACTTGTATTATTAGCAAGTTAATTTTATTTAGTTTAATCTAAAAATTTAAAGGGAAGTATTTTATTTAAGTAATACACTACAAAAACACTTTTTTTAGATAAGATATAACGAAAATTTTGATAGCAAATTTTTTCCTCCACTAGGTCAAGGTCCTAGCTCTGCCATTGACCTTAGCTATACCTTTTATAGATAATCACTACTAAGAGTTTTTTCGTACGATTTTTATAAGTTCTTTTTTTTAGAGAATTAAAATTAAAAATTAAAAATATTTATTTTAAAAAATCTATTATCATTATTTTAAAATAAATTATCACTAACATTAAATAAAATTTTTTAAACCCAATGATAATAGATTTTTTAAAATAAATATTTTTAATTTTAGGCTATTAACTATAATTCTCCCTTCTTCTTTTCTTAATTATTATAAGTGTTATAAATTTAAAATAATCTAGTTATACAATAACTTCACATAACTTTAAGAGAATTGATAATATCTAATATGGATTTTTAAGTATAAAAACTTAATTCAAAAGAAGACTCTAACAACATTTATCATATTTAAAAATTAATCTTACAAAAATTATTATTGTATATTAAAGATAATAGATTGTCTTTCTTTTTCTTAAAAAAAAGTTATTCTCTAAACACTCTAAGCAATAATTTTGATAATTAGACTAGATTTTTTATTTCTCTTTTGTGTATCGTGATCAGTAGCATTAATATAATTAATATTCTAATTAAGATTTTTTTTTTGGACCAGATAGGATCTTTTAAGAATTAGTGATTACTCCCTTGAAAAGGCCTTGGGGGGAGGGACTCGTGAGGAAACACTTGGCCAATCAATTGCAAGAACACTCAATTAAATATTTGGCAGGACTGATTAAGATTTAGTAGCAATAAAGTTGAACGCGCGGTTTGGAAAAATTATCGCCGTGGGCCAAGCACAATAATTTTATGACTTGGATTTAATTACGTGAATTGATTTTGTCAGTGAAACAGACAAATTTTGCCATAGAAGTGATCGCTGAAGGACGTGTACTAATTTGACAGCTCCTCTCCTATAATACATTGAAATAATGAGGAATTTACACAAGTAAAAATTATAATTGAGGGTATTAAATTAAAAATATTCACATTAAAAAAATTTTAAATTTTAAAATTACTTTGAATAATTTAAAGATAAGAAATTTTAATTTAAAATTTTTAATTATAATTTTTTTATATAGTTTAAATTTTTAATTATTAAATTAATTTTAAAAATTTTAATATAAATATTTTTAATTTAAAATTATCAACTGTAATTTTTTTCTTTTAAACAAGTCTCTTGGAACATGTAAAGATTTTAGCAAAAATTGTGGAGGATGATAAAATTAAATTATTTATTTAAAAACATTTATATTTTAAAATTATTTTTAAAAAATTTAAGGACTTAAAATATTAAATGCAATGATATAAATATTCTTCTTATATATTTTTAGTTACAGGATGGTGTGTGATAACTAGACATAGTCATGAGCTAGATTCATGTAAAAGGAGAATGAGCTTTCACCCAAAAAAATGTTAAAAGGATAGCTTAGGCTTGAATTTTTCTTTTTCAAACCCAGTTTTAAAAAAAAACAACAAAATTTTTGAAATTTGGATAATATCTATATTTTCTATATCTATCTTTTCCCTTAAATTTGCTAAGAATCTATAATATTCTACTTAGATATGAATATATTTTAATATTCTCATTATTAGAATACACTTTTAGAATTTAATTAAAAAAATAGAAAGATTGAAAATTAAGTTAAGAACTAGAGGTTAAGAAACAAACTACAAATTGAAAATTAAATAAATAATTCATAAACTCTATACAAACACAATCCTTTGAAAACTTACAATAAGTTAAAAAATTCAAAGTGGACATTTCTTCTTTAAGTTAAACATAAAAATACTCAGATATTAGTAAATAAATATGATATCAAATAATTAATATATTAAAAAATATTATTTCGAAATTGGACAAATTTTTAAAAAAATCCAAGTATGACTCGTTTTGCAAAATGGAGTCTTCTAAAAGGGCTCTTTCTTAATCAAGCTTTATTTTTTAAACTCATATTTTTTTAAGGAGTTAAACCTATTAAGCCGAATGGGCTTTCAAACTTATAATCAAGTCTAGCGATAATATAATTTTAAGTAGGTGCATAAAACAACATACTATGTAAGTGTACAAGAGAAGATCTGTTTACAAAGAATTGAGACACTTTGTAAAAAAGCTAAGAATTTAGGATTAACTCTTGTATGGGAGGGGGCCTTGTGGGAGAAAGAGTGATTGAACCAGCAGAGCCCTATGCGACCCACTGTGTGAACTCCATTCTCATTTAGTCATTTTTCCTTCCACAAAACTCCCTTCCGTACTAAAGAGGAATCAAACTAAAAACTAAGAAAAATGAAGATAATAAAATGTCCATTGCTCTCATCACCTATGTCATCCAGGGAATTTTTGTCCTTACATTTCAAATTTAATGTCCTTGAATCCTTTAAAAATAATTTTGAAATATAAGGTCTATTGGAATAAATAATTTTATCTCATGGTCATTAATAGTACTTTTCCCAAGGTTCTAAAATTCTTAAGAGTCCTCAAACATTCTAAGGTTAAATATATTATAATTTAAGAATAAATATTTTTTTTTTAAAAAAATAGTATTGGTTGTAAAATGTTATAAATATGATCAACTATGTATCATTTTAATCTTTGAATATACATAATTTATATTAATAAAAAATATAATAAAATAATAAAATAAAATAACTTAGAATAACAAAAGTTTAACTAACCACATAAATTAAATTTAAAAATTATTAAACTTTAAATGTAAATTTTTTATTTATAAAATTAAATAAAAAATTGAATGAAAGTCAAAATAATTTAATTAAAATTCCTGTTTGAGCAACCTGAACAAAGCCTATAAGAGCAAACTCCTTCCACAGTATTATTTGCATGACATCAATCTGCCAACTCAACTCTTAATTAACTGAAGAATCCAACTTCATCTTTGCCAACCCCAACCCCATCACAAAATCTATCAAGAATTCAATTCATTTTTATTGATGAGTTCAATTGATTTTTTTCCGTTAATTAATTTGTGTTTGAAATATATCTTAAATGCTGAAAAAAATCAATTGAACTTCGTTGTTTGGACGACAATTTAAAGCAATACAATTTTAAATAGTTAATTTTACAATAATCTCCTTTCCTAATACCTACATAAAAAATAATAATATTGAAAGATAAAGAAGCATTTCCTATCATCAAAGGAACTATTGATTGTGAAATTCTATCAATTTTAGTAGGATTTAAAAATATAGTAAATTTTTATTGTTTAAAAATAAAGTATAATTGAAGTTCAATCTTAATCCGATTCTAAACAATTCAAATTTTAAAATAAAAAAATCAATTCAATTAAATTTTAAATTTTTAAGGAGTGTAAGCACATCCTAAGCTTTGCGTGAGATTTGAGTTACTTGTTGGTCCAAAAAAAGAAAAAAATTTCTTGGTATTCAAAAGGCACAATACTTTAAGAGTTAGTTTAAAAAAAAAGAGAGAGATAGAGATCAAATCTAAATATATTAAAATATTTCAGTAATTATATATGAAAAATTAAATGTACTATTTGAAGCAGGACTCTATTTGGAGAGTAATTTGTGTATAAACCCAATAGAATCATTTACGTTTATAAAAATATTAGTACCAAGAAATAATGGACTAGATCAAATATTGGACTTATGATTTAGGCTGAGCTAGTAGAGGATATTATATTAATTGAACTATATTTGCTGATAAAAAAGTTGAACTGAGCTTGAGGCTAAACTAGGTTTTTGAGGCCAAAAATGTGTTACAATGTCTTTAGGCCATGTATAAATCAATTTAGTTTTTTGAAATATTTAACAAAAATGACCTAATAATGTACAACTAAAAAAAGAAGAAGAGAATATTCTATTGATTCTAGGATATTTTCACTCATTTTACCACTTTCTTACAATTTAGAGATTAAAACTACAAAATATTTTGAAGGAAGTTAATCATATTAGTTGGACATAAGAGAAATTCATGAGTTAATTAAATCAAGGAAAGTATAGAATATGCTTAAAGAACCACTCTTTTAAGTGATATACTCAGTTGATAAATTAATAAATAATTTTTAAATCTTTCATTTTGCTGATATAGTATAAACCACTACTCAGATGGTTGGCCATAATCTTAAATTATTACTAACATTGGTAAAAAATAAGGAAGAAGTGACAAATAGTTTTAGTAGGATAAACGTTTAGTTTTAGACTTATAAACACTTATTATATATTCATATTAAACGCACACATTCAATCAATAAAAAACAATCATTTCAATTTTATCTTTTATATTCATGCCTTAAAATTTTAAAATTTATTACTTTATTTACAACTTTTTTTATCACATTTATACCTTTATTTACCTTTATTATTATTATTTCTAATCATAGGTGTTAGTTACTTTTCAACTTAGATGCTTCCTTTAATAGCTTAAAAAATTAAAGCTAAGGATTAGAGTCTCTTCCTTAGCATATTCTGTGAGCATGGGGATCAAAGATGCAAGTTAACTTATCAATTTAGCTAATCAATCCAAATTTGTAAGCAACAATTAGCATGCTCGACAAAACAAGAAGAAAACCTTTCAATGAAACTCTTATCACTTGGCCATGACTATCAGTAGTGTACACACTTGTGGTTGAGAAAGAGTTTAAGTGGCATAGATATTCCATAATTAGTATCATAAACCATTACTCAAATTGTTAGCTATGATTCTATATTATTGCTAATAGAGGCAAAAAATAAGGAAGAAGTGGCAAATAGTTTTAATGGGTTTAATGATTAATTTGATATTTATGAATACTCATTATAAATTCATTTTAAACACACATTCAATCAATCAAATACAACTCTTTCAATTTTATTTTTTACATTCATGCCTTTAAATCCAAAATTTATTGTTTTATTTAAAATTTTTTTATCGCATTTATGCCTACCTTTACTATTATTTTTCATTGTAGGTATTAGTCACTCTTTAAAAGAGGTGCTTCTTGTAGTAGTTTAAAACCCTAAAGCTAAGGAACAGAGTCCATTTCTTAGCATATTGTTGAACATGGGAGTCAGAAATGTGATTTAACTAATTAATTTACCTAATCAATATAACTTTGTAAGCAACAATTTTAGTACACTTGATGGGATAAGGGTAGGAGCTTTCAATGAAGAGGCACAAATTACATATAGTAAAAGTAAGTTTTCAAAGTTAAGGGATGCATCTCTTCCTCCCTCCCCCTCTTCCAAGATAAAAAACACCCGTCCTTGTATATAAGCAAAGGCATTTATAAATGAGTATTCACAATTCCAATACACCTTTGAAAAAATATAAAGTTAAAAAAAATTGAGATGACCTCTCTCTGTGCTAGAAAGGATCATGGTTCCATTTATAGGTATAATATGAAATATGTGATATTGAAAAAATATCTTTTGTATTTAATAAATAAATATACAATGCATAGTCAAAAGAGGAGAGAGAAAAAAATGAAAAGGAAAAAAGTAAATTCTATATTAATTTACAATTTTCACAATGTGAAATTTGTAAAATATTTTAAAGATAAAATAGGTTAAAAAATAAAATATATTATATACATATTTTTATTTTTTGTATAACAGGCTTTACATATTAAAAACTTTAAAATTTTACATTTTAAAAGATTCAAATTCCATCCCACACACACTTTCCTTTCACTTCACCTTCTGTTAAATAGGAAACATGTTACATTACTTCAAATCTTAAATTTTTTTTAACATACACTTAATATATAATTAATGGTTAGAATTTAATTTATACACATAAAGTTTATATATAATATAAATATAATCTAGGTATAAATAAATTTTAATTATTATTATATATAAATAACATAATGCACTTAATGCATACATATTAATAGTTAGAATTTAATTTATACACATAAAATTTATATATAATATAAATATAATTTAAATATAAATAAATTTTAATTATTATATATATAAATAAGATGATGCACTTAATGTATACTTAATGTATGTAAAAATTATTTCAGGTCATATCCACTCAAATGTGATCCTGCTCCTGCTGCTGTATCAGAAAAATGCAGCCCTAAATTCATTAGTTTAATCAGTCTAAAGCTTTTTTTTTTTTTTTTTTTCTGGTTTATGTAACGTTAGGAAGTGAGAAACTAGTAATAAACAGAGAATTGCTCGATTTGATAACAGAATCAAATCAAGTCCCTGCCATCAAATCTTCCTGCCTCATTTTCCGGATCCACAGACACTGACATCCAGAAAATGGTTGTCACCTGGCTTATTTCCAAGTTCCTTAAACTTTACTAGTTTAGTAATAACTTTTTCATTTCTGAGAATCACAAGTAACTTGATGGACCTTGGAAATTGATTGATGGAATCCGATGATATTAAATGGTTTTCTTCCTAGACCACTAATTAATGCTACAAGTCTGTTATAAGGATTGAATTTTGGTTAATAAAAAAGTTAAAAGAAAGTGAAATGAATAATGAAGAGGAGGAAAAGAAGAAAGGTTAAGCAGGAGTCTTCCAAGTCTCTGGCCTAAGATAACTAGTCAACCCAAAAAAACAAAAAAGCTAACGACTCATCGTGACCCGAGGTGGTGAATCATAGGAGCGAACATTACATATGCGGTGTCGTATATTTAAATTTTGGTTCTGCTATTTTTTGAGATTTTTTTAATGAATTTTCCAGACCCGTGAAGAGACGAATTAGTAAAATGCACGCAAGTTAGCTAATAGAGACCCATGAAGGCAGTAATAGATAGATCATCGGGTTCCTCTTCAATGCAGTTCCGTTTCAAATTGATGCTCAATTCATGTTTCACACAAAACTCCATTTCTAAGGGGTTACCCAGCAGAGCAGAGAAACAGGGGATAGAGACAAAGCCCTTTTTAATATGCTTCTTCTAGTGCCGATCAACGAAGCTTGGCTCTAGTTTTGCTTTAAATTGGCGCAATAAAAAGGGCATGAAAACAGAAAAAAGAAAGTGGAAAGCTTCTTCATCTCCAATTAATTGATGAGCAGTCATGACAAAGCAACTCAACGGCAATCAAAATCCCTCGTCAAAATTACCAAATTAAAAAAAAAAAAATCGAAGTACCATATACATACAACATGAAGGCTTCTTCTAGAAACTTCACCTAAACACAGATTAATTCAGAGGAATTTGAAGATCGATGGAAGGAGATAACTTCCCTAACCAATTAGTAATATAATTCTAAGCGTTTGGCACAGAGAGTGCAGAAATACTTTCGCTTGATCTTGAAGCACATGGGCAAGAAACAGAGCCTCCACTGGACCTCAACATCAATGGCTTCAACTTTGCCTCCGCAGTAAGGGCAGGATCCAGGGGCTCGTTGCCTTCCGAGCTCTTTCTGTTCTTCGTCGCAAATGAAGACGAACCACATTTTTCTCCTGCAAATTCCTCTGCTTCTGTTCTTCGTTGTCGTTGTTGTTTGTTGTTGTTGTTGGTGGTGGTGATGGGGAAATTGGAATTTATTTGAGTTGGGGCAACTGGGGATGGTGGTGGGGCAGCCTTGCAAGGGCAGGGATGGCATGTCATATTTATAGAGAGGCCGGTGGGTTGTTGGTTCACACGGTCTTCGCTGCCTAGAATATTCTCTCTTTCTCTCGGTCACAATGGTTAATTGTTATTTTCTTCTTTTAATTTAGCTATTTATTTTAATTTTTTCTTTTATTTATTTTTAATTTAATTTCTTAATTCTTAAGTTAAATCATATTTTTTCTTAGTTTTATTTTTCTTAACATTTTTTAGTGTTAAAATAGCTCTTAATAGATGTAATAAAACCGTAGTAAAATATATCAGTTTTCTTAAAATTTTGTTAAAATTATACAATTTTTTTTATTTTAAAAATATATACAAATTTTTCATAAAACAAAAATTAAATTACATATGCCTCCCTTGAATTTTTTTGAAATTATACAAATCTTTTTTTTTTATTTTAAAAATATATACAAAATTTTATTGGAAATAGAAAAAAGTCTATATAATTTTAAAAAAAAAAATCTAGGGAACAATTTGTATAATTTTAGAAAAATTCAAGAGAGGTATATGTAATTAGTAAAATTTTGTGTATAATAGAAGAAAAATTTGTATAATTTTAGCAAAATTTATAAAAGATTCTATGTAATTTTTGAAAAATTTTACAAGTTTTTTTAAAAGAAATTGACAAACTTTTCATAAAATAAGGAGTAAATTACATATGCCTCCTTTAAGTTTTGTTAAAATTATACAGATTTTTTTATTTATTTTTAAAATATATATAAACTTCTTTTGAAAATAGAGAAAAAATATGTGTAATTGTAGAAAAATCTAAAAAAGGATTTGTATAATTTCATAAAAACTCCATAGAGGGGTGTGTAATTAGAAAAGTTTTGCGTATAATAAAAAAAATTGTGTAATTTTAGCAAAACTTATGAGAGGTTTTATATAATTTTAGAAAAATTTAGGAGAAGTTTGTGTAATTTATTATTTATTTTAAAATATATATATATATATATTAAAAATAAGAGAAAAATCTATATAATTTTAACAAAATTTAAAATTAATTCATGTAATTTATTTTTAAAAAATGAATATGATATAAATTAAAAATTAAGAGATCAAATTGAAATAAGAAGAAATTGCGAAATTAAATTGAATTTAATTAATTAATTAATTAAAGAGCCAAGGTAATAGTTAAGCCTTTTATAAATTGGTTAAACTAGATTAATTAATTATAATTAGATAGCATTGTATAAATGGTAATATCTAAATCTAAGTTTTATATAATATAGTCATATTATGATTTAAGGAGTTATAATCATGGTCATATTGTATAGTGTTATTTTTATTAATAAAAAAAAATCGATGAATCACTGTAAAAAGTAAAAAATAAAAACTTTAGATTACAAATGCTTTAAATCTAAATTTTTTTTAACAAAATCGTTGCCAAATTTCTCAATAAAATCGTTGCTAAAAAGAAAATATTTATTATATTTTTATAAAATTTAAAAGTCAAGTAATACTTTGTTTATATTTTGATAAATACATCATTCTTGCTTGAAATTAATGATCAAATTCAATCATAATTTAAAACTAGATTATATGATTTTGATTAAAAAAAATTTACATGATAATATATAAAGAACGTAGTTTTCATTGCTCAATACTATAAACAAGTTACCAAAAAAAAAAAAGGTATTTGTAGAAAGAAGGAAAGAATTTAATCTGTGCATCCATTATATAATGTAGTCATATATATACTTCATCTATGTTAATGTGATTGTAACATCATTTTGTGCATTTACAATTTTATATTTTTATCTAATTTTTTGTCCTGATTATTTCTAAACGAAATATAGATTAATAGTTAGTATCCTTCTCACTTTTCAGTACATTTTATAGGTACTTGAATTTCCACCTGAATATCTACTTACCTACTTACATCATTCTGTAGTGTGTTATTAAAACTCAAAGCTCTAAAGAAGGAATATTTTTTAATAAATAAATAAATATACAAAACAAACATAGCAATATAAGATACCTTTTTTCTTGAGTTCAAATAATTATACAAGACAGTACATTAGGGGAAGCGAAATCCCAATGCAAATTTGACGACAAATATGATATTCCAGTATGGTATGGAAACGAATAACTTTTTAGCTTATGGTCCGTCTTTATCCACTTCTCTTATTGAACCTACTCCGTCGTTTATCTTACTAGAAGCAATTTGCTTCGTTGGCGCTTCGTATATTTCGCATTCAAACTCTGTAAAATTTCCTTTTGCGGCAATAATATTATCTATATTAATATAACCGCTTTTTTTTTTGTTTTTGTTTTTCTATCATAATTCTTTTCCTTGTCCTGATTGAGTAAAGTGAGTGCTAATTAACGAAAAAAAAAGGTGAAATATTCTTTTTCTTACCGCGGTAAAGTATATTTGGTGCCCTCAATGGCCGTTGCAGTTTAGGAAATTGTGGGGCCCATCCGAAGTAATGTGCGACAGCTCAGATTCGACCGGGTTGTATAACTTATAAATAAATGGAAAAAATTATAATTTAAAATTTCAAAAATATTTATATAATTGAATTTTTTATTTTAATTTTTTAAAAAAATTTTAAAGTCAAAATTTAAATAATGTAAAAAAATCATAATTTAAAATTTATATTAAAATGTTTGATCCTAGAATTTTTTAAAATAATTTTAAAATTAAAATTTTTTAATATAAATATATTTAATTAAAAATTTTAAACTATACCTTTTTCTAAATAAATAGTATAATATAATATAGAAGGTAATCATACTGATATTAAAAAAAAAATCTCATATGCCAACATTTAGAATAGGACAACACTTATTGTATAGGCTTTGATACATTAGTGTATGCACAACAATGAATCTCATCTTTTTTTTGGGTGAATTTAGATTCTTTTAATTGGGTAAATAGTAAATGAAAGAATAATAATATAAAAAGTGAGAGTGTATATGTGATTTATTTATTTTTACCGATTTTTTATTTTCTTTTTATCTCTCTTAAATTTGAAAGGCATTTTATTTCTAACTTATTTAAGAAGATCCTTTTTTTTCCTGCCACAACAATGAATTCCCTTAAAAAAATGAATTAAGGATAAATAAAATTGTGAAGTGCCAGTTGCAATTTAAGTAATGAAGTATAAAAAAAATAATTAGTAACGAAAATTAATAATTAAATATTTATATAATATAATTAAATACTAAGTAAATTATATAGGATATTTAATAAAATATATAATTTGATATTCTGCAACTTAATCCAATTCTACTTTGATTTCTGTGATTAAAAATTTTGCATTTGAGAGTGACCTATACATTCCGTGTGGCAACATAAAAACAAAAATAGCGCCCATTGTATTTGCTTTTATTACCATAGTGTAAGCACAACAATGAATTCCCTTAAAAAAATAAATTAATGATAAATAAATTGTGAATTGCAAGTTGCAATTTAAGTAATGAAGTGTGAAACAATAATTATTAAGAAAAAATAATTAAATATTTATATAATATATAATTAAATATTAATAAATTATCTAAGATATTTAATAAAATATGTATAATTTGGTATTCGGTAACTTAGTCCAATTCTACTTTAATATTCTGTGATTAAAAGTTTTGCATTTGAGAGTGACCTATAAGCTTCCTGTGGTAACATAAAAACAAAAATAGCGCCCACTGTATTTGCTTGTATTACATTAGTGTAAGCACAACAGTGAATTCCCTTAAAAAAAATAAATTAAGGATAAATAAATTGTGAAATGCATGTTGCAATTTAAGTAATGAAGTGTAAAACAATAATTTTTAATAAAAATTAATAATTAAATATTAAGTAAAGTATCTGGGATACTTAAAAAAAGAAGAATAAAATACAATTTAATACCTTCTGATTTGTTCTAATTTTAATTAAAAATATTGAGTAAACTATCTAGGATACTTAAAAAAAGAAGAATAAATTACAATTTAATACCTTGTGATTTGTTCTAATTTTAATTAAATATCTTATAATTTAAAAATTTAGATTCGAGTGGCATAAATAAAATTTAAATTATTAATACATTAATTTGTACCTTATAACTTCATTTCAATCACTTCTGAACAGAAAATGGCATATACAAGTCACCTGACCCCCAAAATGTCTAAATTTGATTGAATTTCATTATCAAAAAAATTAAATTTGCAAATCGCCCCAATTTCTCCAAATTTCTATGAACGAAATCGGACCCTTGAAAATCGAAACACTTTACTCAACGCAATCCCTTCTAAAATCAATGATGTCCGATGCAACTAAGGCGGGGAAAAAAAAAAGCTATATTAGAACTTGAGTTCAAATAGAAAGTGAAATCATTGACACACTTGCGGTTGCAAAACTTGTCAGAAGTTCAGCACACACATGTTGTCACGAAAATCATCAAATGTTTGGTAATGAGTAGACCTCTGAATTTCGATTTTGCATAGAGTTTTTGGGGAAATTATTACCCCCTTCCTCTAACATAGTTTAAAAACCTTTAACTTAAAGGACCAAAATGTAACAACAAATATAATTAAGGCTAGAAAATGCGAATTCAGTATTTTAAAAATGTAGAGTAAAAGTTTAAAATATCCTAATTTATTAAAATAAAATTGATTATAAATAAATATGAAAAAAATAAATTATAAAAATATATAATAATATTGATATGTTTATTTCTAATTAATTTGATTTATTTATATTAAATTAATTTAAAATTTCATAGAGAGGATAATCGCCATTGCCAATTGCCAAACAGTGAATCCCAGCGTGCGTAGACCAATGTGCTCTGGTTCGGTAATGTAAACACAAGAAAGCAAATTAGAACGAGAAGCGTGAGCGTGAAAATTCTGACGCCTTTTGTCTCTACGGAAAAAAATTTATGTATAATTTATTATATTTTTATTATTAAATTATCTAATTAAAATATGATAAATATATAATTTTTTAATAAAATATGATAAGCATATAATTTTCATAAGTAACTGTATGATCACTCAATTAAATAATATATTGATTGTATTATTATTATATAATTATTATATTTTAATTAAAAATATAATAAAAATATAAAAGAAGTACACTTCAATTTAGTCCAACCAATTAAATCTAGGATTCAAACATATTAACTAATGTCTTGTACACTGGATTAATAAAAATAAAATAATGTGATAAATATTATAAGGTGGAAATGAAAGTTTACCATTTTGCGAATATTCGATTAATATAAATGATATTTATATATTTCTCTACTCTCTCAACTATAGTTTTAATATTTTCATAAATAATATTGCTTCACAAACGTCATTGAAGTTTGAAATAATATAAAATAGAAAAAAGTGTTTCGTTTCTCTTTTTCCTCTTTATTTTTATCTTTCTGGCGGTGTGAAGCAAATTGCGTGAAAAAGAGGGTCGACGAAAGATGGTTGACTGGGAAAAGGAAGAGAAACGCGTCTAAAAGCCATAAAAGGCACGAGGGGGTTCCAGACTACTTAACAAATAACAACGTGCAAGAAATCTATGGAGGCTGGCGCTGCTATGGACATCCACCGTCCGTGTTTATCACGTTTTTATAGACGAGGAGAAAAAAAAAATCATGGGTGCTTAAAATTTTCACTCATCTATATCAGCACGAAAGAAAAAGTTTATTTTAAAAAATTCGACTAGATTATCAACTGTCAAAACTGCTTACCAGACACTTTCATAATACTATGTGCTAGTTTTGATTGAAATTTAGTATAAATTACACGTATTTTTTTTTACAATTTTATTAAAATTATTATCACAAAAAAAGGAAAATAGTGAGAGACATTATTTTTTTGATAATCCCTTGCCAAATAGTAATTTCTCATTAGATTAGCACAAGATTAACGACAAATGAAAGAGCTCCTGTTATATCTTGCAATATTGGAGGAATAAATGTGCAAATGACAGCATAAAATTGGGTGATAAATTGGCAAGATATTAGCAAGGGAAGTATTCTAGCTATATGGTGAGAAATATCTTCATCGTTACATAGCAAGAGATTACCGAGTAAGAAAATTCCCTCGCTATTTGTAATAAGCTAAAGAAAAGTGTATATATATAATAAATAATAAAATTAATAAAATAAATAATAATAACCAAATTATTTTTCTAAAAAATTATTTTCTTTTTCTTCTTTTTTCACCCTTTCTTTTCTTTTATTTCTTCTCTTCCCTGCATTTCCTGTCCTTTAACCCCGATGGAGCTCATTCATTCCCTTCCACTTTGTGCGCCCCTGTTGTCCGTCCACTGTGTAGAGATCCGTGGAAGCGGCTATTTGTGCCATCGATTACGATAAGCCCTCCGCCATTCTTACTTTCATTTTCCTTCATTTTTTTGGTTGCAATCTTTGGATTTTTGTCTTCCTTCTCTATATTTTGGCCCATCCCATCTCTGAGAAGGCTTGAAACGTTGCTCCTTCCCTTCCTCTTCTTGTAAGTTGAGAAGAACTCTAGGAAATTGGGATTTTTGAAGTGAACCATCTAGTTGTGTTACCTATACACTAATCTTCAATTTTTGGTCTCTTGAGATAATTTTTGAACTCAAATTATGAATTAGTAGCTAAATGAAAAAACCTAAGTTCATAAGTTGATCATAGAGATAAAGAATAAGGCTAGGAAGTAGAACTCTTGGTAAATTAGATACTATCGGATACGATAGAGGCTAGGAATTGCTAATATGAGCCTATGTGATAATTTGGTGAGTTAAGCATGTTGTTAGGAAGCTCTGCGAATATTGATATTGGAAGGAAAAAGTTTTGAGAAGAAGGCCAAGTGCCACAACAAAGTTGGGCACCATCGATGAGTAGAAAATAGTTACAATATGTTTTATAAGTTTCTTCATTAATGCAAGTATATCATAACAATGGTTTGAAACCTAATTTGACTAATTGATGTAAAGTCCTAATGAGATAAGCCTTTACTTGCATGATCCCGGTATGCTTGGCTGAATAATGTGATAAAATGGGTTAATGTAAGGATTAACTCTATGTATTAACCTAAATATGATATGTACTCCTTTGTTGTATTGATGAGGCACTATATTGAAACCTAAATGTTATATGTGTGGTTGACAATATCCTAACATGATTGATTATAGGGAATCATTATGTTAGCCGATTAGAATAAATATTGTGTAATATGAAAGATAATTGTGATTTTATAACTCGAATACCATACTTCCCTTAGATTAAATTCATCCTAGCCATATCCCTTAAAATTGATTTTTATTCTTTTTCCATTTACAAATTGTATTTCTTACTGTGTTTGTTCTAGCGTATTTGAATTGAATATTATTTATTTATTTAATGACTAATCAATCAATCAATCATTTACTTTCCTATTTGTTTACTCAATTCCATTTATCAATCAATCTCTTGTTTAGTTACTATAATAAAAGTGTGCTAATATTATTATTACTAGCATATTGTGTGTAATTTATTGGCTGTTATACTCCACTGACTTTCATTTCACGATGGGATTCTACAATAATTAGCGGAGATTATGATCTAAGTGCACTTAGATAGATAAAAGAAAATTTGGATGGAGAAGGAGCTACTCGTTAGGCGAAGCCACTTGTGATAGGATAAGAAGTTGCCAACGAGACGAAGTCACCTCCAAAAATTTACATCATCATGTGTTAATGGTAAGTGGAAAAAAAGCTACCCATTAGGTGTAGCCACTTGTGATAGGGTAAGGAGTTGCTAATGAGGTGTAGCTGCCTCCAACAAGAGTTAACTTGGGATTTCCATGACCAAAACTTTACTTAATAAAGTTTATTAAGTTAACCTGGGATTTCCATATGATTTCATGACAAAAACTTAATAAAGATTATTTTATGCATAAGCTTCTATGTCATTTAATTTTGGCTTGGTCATTACTAGCTATCTTCAATTATTATAATCCGTTATTTGCTTATTGAGTTTCTAACTCATTTCTTAATTTTCTTCATTTCAAATAGTGGCATTGGATTTGAACTATTTCCATCATCTTAGGTTTACAGAGGCTTTGAAAATGATGAGCTCTATAATTAAATTGCAAGGGTGTATTTGTTTTGTTGTAAAGAATTTTTGATTTGATGTTGTAAAGGACTTTAGATGCAGTTTGACTTGACACAAGAGAAATTTCCTTCCCTTTATATTTTTGTTCTTTTGGTATTTTGATAGTTGGTGGTTAAGAGCAGAGCTCTCCTTTGCTGTATTGTTGGTTTTGATTGCTTGTAAAAATTTAAGATATCTAATTTTTAGGGGACACTCTGTCACAATTTTTACAAAAAGCTAAGGATATTTGTATAAATATATAATGAAATAGGATTATATTTGATGCAATTATGTCCTGTGTAAAACCATCCCAAGGCCCCATTTAATTAACTTGTATCAATTAGGCTTACGGATAAGAGCCTCACTTAGTTCTTTATGCCATTCACTTCCTTTTTTTTCTTTTTTAGAGCTTGACAATATTCCTTAATTTTGTGAAGGAATAGTAATTGATTATTCCCTCACAAATTAATTTAAATTAGCGAGGGTTAGTTAGGATTATTTTCCTTGCTAATTCTTTGCAAAAAATTAAAATACAATTGAAGCCCTAGACCCCCAAATCATTTTTATTGCTTCATCTACACTAATCTCACTCTTGTTCATCTCTCTCGCTCATGGGTTTCACTGTGGCTATTGGTTGTTGTGTTTGCTATTGTCTTTGTCACTATTGCCATTGCCCCACACTTTATGGTTGGCTATCCTTTCATCTCTCTCTCTCACCCCCTCCTCTCTTCCTTTTCCTCTTCTCTTTTATGCTTTGCATCCTTCAATGTATTCTTCTTGGTTTTTAATTTGTAATTTTTTTTCTATTTGTGGTTGATTCGTTTGTTTTCTTTATTAATTTAATGACTCATTTGTTTTTACTTGTAATTTTTTTTTCTATTTAGGGTTTCAAGGATTGGGGAACGGATGGTATGTAAGAAGTAAAGAAGAAGTTAAGAGATTGAATAAAGGGGAAAAAAGAAAGAGCTCAATAGGAAGAGGAGATTGAAACTAAGAAAGAGGGATTGATTAAGGAAGGAGAAGAGGATAACAACTGAACCTTATCAATTGGGTTGAAGGACTGGCTTACTAAGAGGATAGGTATGTAATTCTTGCTTTGCTCTATGGCTTACTAAGAATGAATACATGTGGTGTGTTGTGATAATCTCTTCATTATTTGGATGACGTTGAACTCCATGTATGAAGGCATGTGGTTTTATAATGTTCCAATAGTTGTGATGGAATTTAGAAAAAGTGAAAAGCTAGTTTTGTTTTTGCTTAGTGGATCATTGACTTCAGTAGAAACTAGGTTGCTTGAGTCATAAACTTGTTTTGTTGGTAAAGAAACTGTGTGAGTCCTCATTTTTGTTGATCTCCGTATTTGACTTGTGATGTAATGCTTTGATGACATGATAAGACTTAGGTTATGATTTGACCCCTATATTTCTTCCTATTTCGCTTATGTCTAAATTATGACTAAATTGATATGTTTGTTTGGGTACAAGCTTTAGGCATTTTTTTTAAAATCATGATTCACATACTGTCATTTTCTTATTTTTGGATGGAAAATCACCCTTTTTCATCCCAAATGACTATAAACTCTCCTTCAATGGAAGAAGAAGGACTTAGGGCATATTAATTATCATTTCCCCCTTGTTTAGTTATTAATTTTAATGCCAATTTTTTTTAGCTTTTATATGTAAAAATACACCTACTAAACTCCCAATGGACATAAACTTCCCATCAATGGAAGCAAAAGGAATAAAGGTACATCAAAGGCACCTACTTTCACTATTTCTATTAATTTAAAGTGTAGAATTTTACTATTTTTAGACAAATAAATGCATCTCCTAAACTCCTAATGACCATAAACTTCCCATTAATGGAGGAGGAGAGAATGGAGATACATCAAAGGCACTTTCTTTCATAATTTCCATTGATTAAAAGTGCAACATTCTTCTATCTTTAAGCCATGTAATGACCTTTCTTAATTTCCCAATGATCATAAACTTCCAATCAATGGAGGAAGAGGGAATGAAGGCATATCAAAAACATATCTTCCTTATGATTAACATTTGCTTAAAGCACTAAAAATTTTTAGTGTTAAAATTACGTCTTCTAAATCCTTGAGGACTTTAATCTTCCAATCAATGGAAGAAAGGATGAAGGTATATTAAAAAGCACATTTGACCATGATTCACATTAATTTTTGGTGTTGAAAATTTTAGGCTTTAGGTGAAGAAATTGCATCTCCTAATTCTCTCATGATTTTAATATTTTAATCAATGGAAGTTTAGAAAAGTTGAGGTACATAGACTATGCTTTTTACTTATTTATTGCTATTGGTCGTAGGGTTTTTTCTTTTAGAGCATATTAAATAAAAGTGCTGAATTTTCTATTCAGCATACATATTTTTTTTTGGGAAACCTTAAAGTTCTTGCCTTTAATAAATAAAGGTTAAATGAATTTTTTATTGGGAGTGTTGTTTTTCCATATTTTAGCTTGTGAATATTTGTGATATTAGTGGCCAATAATGGATTTCTTTTTGGTATTGCTTTAGAATTCTTTAATGCTAAAGTTTCGTTGACATGTTTAACACCTCGTTGTTGCTTTCGCAAGGATTCCTTCCTTCAAGTTTTAAGGTTAGGAGGATAAGGAACTATTTGGCAATGAATTGAAATAAGCTAAATGCTAGATTTATGTTTAAATTCATCTTTATGTCATTGTTTGCAATGGCTTTTACTAGGTTAGTGGTAGAATAAATAAGAATCTTATTTTGTTCATAGTGGTTGGTTTCATTATCTTATAATAGGTTTTTATTGCCAAGATGGTTGTGTATGAGGTAATTATGTAGAAGCACCACAAGATGCCAAATGGTATATAAGTCCTTTTCGTAAGTTGTCATAAAAGACAATTTCTTATTGTTGCTTTTATTGCCATCTTGCTATGTTTCTTCATTACTTATACTATTTTATATATTTTAGAGGATTAAGCTATGTGTTGTTGTAGTTTCTTTCTTGCAATTGAGCTATATATTTTGCAAAATATCAATTGAACAATAAATATTACCTAATAATTAAAGAGGAAAATAAAAGAAAAATTAAATGGTAGAAATTACCTCAAATAAGATATATTGAATTTTGCTCCCTCCTTTTCATTAAATATTAGGTGGCTTACACTGATGCAGATGGGCCAAAAAGAAAGAAAGCAACAAATAGAACAAAACAAACTATCAATTTTATTCATTAACTTATAATAGCTCATAAACTTAGTAAAAACACATAGACAATCACTTAATTGGCATCAAATACGAAGCCCATAACAAGAAAATAAAGCAAATAAAAAGTAAAAGTAAATAAAACTAATAAAAATCACTTAAGTGGAAACCTAAGTCCTAACCTCAGTTTTCTGAAGACTTGGTTTTCTACAAGAACAATTGTCCTATTTCTAGGATCATTGCTCATAACATTGAACCACTATCCTTGACAATATTTTGATGATGTGCTTTTGGAGAAAGCAATGTATTTTTTGTTTCCTAAAGCACATTCTTGAAATTGAAATCAATCCATAAAATCAAAGTTGGAAATACTAAAACCATTTCTATTTCCTAAGACACATACTCAAAATACTTAATGCATAGAATAACAATTAATAGAACAATAATCTTAAGTTTTGGACTAAAATGAGATTGTGTCTATTGGGTTATACATCCATTGTCTTGAACAAAATTATCATCCACTAGAATTGCATCTACAACGTATTCCTTTATGAAATTATAGTGTTTATATGAGAATGTGGTGTAATTTTAATTGATAAGAATGGCATTTGAGATCGTTGATGTGTAGACTAAACAACTGGTCTTCATTTTGGTTTAATACTTTGGAATAGTATTTAGAGCATAGTTATTGTCTTCTTAATTATTGTCACATGCACTAGGCATTTCGAAAATCTATTTCAAGAAATAAAAGTGATTTTAGTATTCTTGACTTTGATTTGGTGGAATGATTTCAGTGTTAAGGATGAACTTTATGAAGTGAAAATGACATTACTTTCTCCAAAAGACATCTTTAAAATTGATAAAATTTCAATGTTGATATAAGCAACCATCCTAGACATAATTTGAGTCCTTAGAAAACCAAAGCTGGGACTTGATTTCTCCGAGTACATCCTCGAAATACACCCACATCACATTGCTTAAGGAAAGACTTGAATTCTTTTCTTCTTCATTCATGTAGAGCAATTAGTAAATGTTCCTAACTTTGATTTATCCTTCCCATGTTTTGAATTAAAATGAAATCACATTCAATAGGATTTACATCACAATCATGAATGGTATGAACACTCATATTAATGAGGATGCCATTCAAGATTATGATATGTGACCCAATTGAATGCGCTCTCATCTTAATTCAAAACTAAGGAAGATTAAATCAAAATTAGGAACATTTAGTAACTTGTTAAGTGTCATTAAAGAAGAAGAGTTTGAGTCTCTTTTAAGATTTTTTTTTATTGTAACGAAGGGGTATCAAGGGAATTTCCTTGCAATCACCTTGCTATACAGTGAGACATACTCCCTTACAACTTCCTTGTAATATAGTGAGAGATATTCCCTTGTCATACCGTTGCAAAATAGCAAGTGAATTGATTAAAAATTAGCAATTAAATTGGCAAGGGATTTTCCTTCACTATCTAATCAACGAGGGATTTTAGCAAGAGATTCCCTTGCTATATAATGATTGGTATATAGTAAGGAACTTATTTATCATTGTTCCCTCACTAAACTCTCGTCAATGCTATATTGCAACAAAACAATACAGGAGTTGTCCCTTACTAAATTCTATTTTTCTTATTGTGCACATACATTTCTCATCTATTTTCAAAATATATACTTTAGTCTAATTTTAAATTTTTTAACTAAAATACATTCTATTAACTTAAATATATAAATATGTATCATAACTAAATATGCACAAATATGAATAAAAAAGAGTAGATTTAATTTTTAAATATGCATAGATAAAAATAATAAGTGTAAATTTTTTTTCATTAAATTTAACAAAAAATATATGTTTAGGCTAAAGGAGGGTATCTTAGGAAAAAAATTAAAGTTAGATTAAAATATAACATAATTTTTTGTTTTAGAGAAAGTTTATGTATATTTTGAAAATAAAGATAAACTTTATATAATTTCAACAAAATTTTAAAAAATCTATATAATTGACTCTTGAATTTAAGCCTCAATATAATAATACTTTTGGCATATAAATAAAAATTAATGAAATAAATGTGATGACTAAAATATTAAAACTTTTAGTATTTATTTTTTTAGAAAAGTTGCAATTAAAGCACACAGGGAAGGAGTTTTTGTTGATGACTTTGTCCTTAGGCCCCTTGTTTGTAAAAAATAATAATAAAAAGAAAAATACTTAAGCGAAGGAATGAGCACTCGTGGCTATTGTCTATTGATTTGATCCTTCCATATAAAAAAACTAATAATGTAGTTATTTTAATTAGCTAATTAACATTACATAAAGAATTTTAATAATGAGATATTTTTTTCATAATAAGGAAGTCAATTTTTTTAAAGGGAAAAAAATCAATTTATGAAAGTAAATTAAACCAATTAAATGCAAGCATGAGAATATCTCAAGTAGCTTTTAATAAATCATACTTTTGATATGTCTACTCTACTTTTTTTTTATGAATTTTATTCTATTTATCTTTATACTAAAATAAATTTATTTAAAATGTAACACTCTAAGTTTTAGAGTACAACTAAATTTTTTCATTTATTACAATAGTGAAATTTTAGCGTTAAAAACTTTACTAATTTGATTTCTCTTCTCACTTTCTATTCAAGCATTAGGGCTATCTATACACATGAATATCATATAATTGAGTTTGTACATCTCATATTATAGAATTACAATTAATGTTAACAATATTTTAGTAACAATACATGGCTCACATCTAGGCCATAATATGATTATTGCTATTATAGACATCTAGCTAATAAAGTTCATCTTCATAATATTATCATCTAGTCCTTAGCACTTTGGTCTACCGCTAGCATTTTAGTCTACTAATAGCTTTGAATTAGCAGATCCCAAATCCCTATCTGAACACATTACCAAGTAAGAATTTACATTCTTAGTAAAAACATAGTAAACTTTAAAAGACTAGTAATAGTCTAATTGTCATATGTGCAGAAAATGTTTGACTTTATTTCCTTGTCTAAGGCATACAAAGATAGCATTACATCATAGCATATAGAAAATATTCAAGATACCAATATATTAAGAACACATTTATAGATGTATGTGTACTTAACCTATTCATACTATATGGAAACATTTTTTCATGTGAGGCAATCATACTAAACTTACTCTATCTAGATATCATGCATATCATGACAATCAATACACAATTGCATTGCAAATTTCACAATATGTATATGGAGCTTTATATCATATATTATCGCAAAATATCTTTCAAGCTATATTAATTTAGCTTAGTCCTATTAGGTTTAATTAATCATATTTGTTGTACCTCATGAACTTGGTACATTTTAGTATACTTCATTATCTCGTGTCATTGTGTGTGCCTTTCTAAGGAGACATAGAAGATACTGGCTTGAAAGCATTGTTGATAGAGAAAACTAACTCTTTAATGACGTACTAAGCATCCCATACTACTTGATATAGACTTTAGTTTTTACAATCATATGTAACCCACCAACTATCTCATACTATATGGGATGAGACTTAAGTCTCCAATGCCATCAAGGAGGAAGATTATTTTCTTTAGTCTTTATGATCATCAAAACATAACAGCATGGGCAAAAGTAAACATAATTAGAGTGCTTTTTAGTGTGGATCCACAAAGTGTAATATGAAACCTGAAACTTGAAGTCAATTAAAGGTCTCCCACCCTTTAGTGACCCCTTATCATAACCTTGTCCTTGGGAAATTGAAACTAAGCTTAAGAGGAATTCTAACACCTTTTTATTCTTATATGATCATTCATTTCCTTCTATATAGAGGGAGAGATATCTCTTTCTATATAGACTATCTTTTGTTTGATGTAGACTATCTTATTAAAATTTCATCCCTCAAGATCCCTATTTTTTGGAGACTTATTATCAGATTAGGAATTTATAGAATACTATTTCCAAAGATTATCTTTTAGTATGAGTCTATTTATTGAGAACTCTATCTTCATTTAAATATCATTTTTTGTTCTGACATCAAATTAACATCATATTCATAGTTATTTGACCATTTAATTATATTCTAAGTCATCCAAGTCATATTCATGGTAAACAAATTGAACAATATCAGCAACATAATTGGAAGCTTATATTTGAATAAGCATAGATAAGCCACAGATACATCTTCATGGTCTATATATAATAGTAACATAATTCATATGTTCAGTAAAAGGTAGATGATTTATGTTTGCATACAAATAGCATATAAGTATTCTACATTAAACGTGCATGTAAACATAAGCTTACATAATGAATAAGGCATCATATATGTTTCTATTGAAATTTATATTTTAGGTTATCCAAATCATATTTATAGGGCATAGATGTTCCTTCTTTACAATTATTGATCTAGACTACCACATGCTTATTAAGATGTAGACATACATATATGTATTATGATAATAAGATATACATATTTCAATCAATTACAAGATTCATAAAGAATTGGTCTTACAAATAAGAGGAAATATACAAAGCATTATTAGCAAAAATATTAAAGAATAGTAAACTCTTGGGAAACCATTACTCTTATAGTGATTTTCTATATTTTTAGTGTCTTTTAAGGTCTTTATTCAAGTCCTTGAGTCTTAAGGTACAAACATGTCCATATTAGTCTTTAGGGTCACATAGAAGTCAATGTCTAGTCAAGGTCCATGTCCAAGAAAAGGGTCCAAGTCATATAGAAGTTCTAATTATGGTTATATAGAAATCTTATATGTTTTTAAGTGTAGATATGTATGCACGTACATATGTACATATGTACGTACATACGTATGTGTGTATATATGTATGTATATATGTATGTATGTTTGTATGTATGTATGCGTATGTGCATGTATGCATATTTCTTTTCTTTACTTTAAAACATATATAATTCCTTGTGTTTCTAATTAACTTTGAGATTCTCTAAGACTAAACTATTCCCTAAACATACATATGTAATTTAAGTAATTATACTCTTGCCAGTCCTTAATTAAATTGTGTTGGAATCATTTCATGGCTACTTCTTTAACATAGATTTCCATGTGAGAATTATTTAACAAAAAACAAACCTTATGGTTTAAAATAAGTGTTTAAAACTCATCATCTTCTGTTCATTTACTTGCCCCTTACATATCTTTAAGCTTGCCTACAAAAGTATCCCATCAAAACTACTTAAAATAAAAAGAAAATGGAAAAATATCATTTTTGGCAAGGTGATGCCATGGCCTTTCTCTTTGGCACTGTAGCATAGATTGTTTGGAGCTATCCTAAAATGGGATAGAATGTAAGGCATCATGATGTGAGTAAAAGTAGAACAAGCTTTGTTTTACATTTTGGTTCTACAACCAACTTTTAAGTCACACCAAATCTTGTATAGACCTCTAAAATTCACTAGATTTGGTATGGAGCTACCTCTATGTGTTAAATAAGTTTAAGAAAGATCTCAAAGTGAAAGGGATTTATTTAACCCCTCAACTCTTCAATTTTGCAAAACTGCCTAAAAAAGACTTGAGTTGAAAATAATTACACTTTTAGTGCTGAGTTGAGTGATGGAATGAGTTCTAAAATTCACAAAATTTGGCATGCTAATTCTCCTAAATGCAAAGAATTACATAATAATAATTTAGACCACTTTGGAGTTTATTGGCCCCTTATATTCCTAGCCACAATACTATTGTTTGGGTTTCACTCTTTGTTGATTTTTGAATGAATTCCATTCTTTATAATTTTTCTTTCAACTTTAGCCCAACCACGAGAATTCTTTAAGGCAACACTTAGCTTTTAGATACAAGGAGAGAAAGATGGAGTATTATAGCCATTCCAACAATCAAGAAAACAAAAGAGAATGAGATGTATGAATTAAATCCATTAGCTATCATCTATATGCAAAGACAAGATAGGTGTTCTTGCTTTGTTTCCTAAGTTATTCTTAATTTCTTTTCTTTCTTGGTTGCTTTTTGTTCCCCCTCCTCTTCTTTCTTTCTTCTATAGACCCTCTCTTTCTTCCTCTCACTTTCATGTTCTCACTCTCTCATGTTCCCTATTTCTTTGTCTCATGATTTTGGCAAAGTAAAGGTATGGAAATGCTTAGGTGTAGCCTATGTTCTAAAGGATAAGGTATTCATAGAGATGAGAGGTGGCTGGCTTACTTAGGAAACCATTTACTTGACTTTTTTTTGCAAGCATATGCAACAAGAACATTCTTAGTTGACTTGATTTTGACTTAAGGTTTCTCTTTCTAGGTTTTAATTTGTCATGAACTCTAGTTATGAAAGTTATTCTACTTATTGACATGGTCAGTTTCATATGAAATTCTTTTCCTAACTCCTTTGTTTTTATTTTGAGGAAAATTATAGTTTAATACTTAGTTGAAATTAGTTAAAATTACACTGTAAATCTTAAACTTTTAATATTCATATTTGACGTCTAATTTTCACAAAGATATTTTTATTGCCAAATATTTTTCTTATATTTGTAATCCCTAAGGGTCCAATAAATTTCTTGAAATTCATTCCCTAAATATTTATTTTATAATTATTTATTATTTAGTAATTAGGAATTAATCTCAATGAATTATAATAAATTTCAAATAAATTTCTAATAATCGATAAAATTTCCCAAAAAACTTTTATGAAATTCCTAGTAGTTCTAGTAAAATTCTATGATGTCTCAAAAATTATAATTTCCTAAATTCTTAGGACTCTACTATGATTTTGTATTAAATAATTCTTAATAATTCATATTAATCTTAATTAATTAGTTACTAAATTCGGGAGTGTTACAAAAGAACTTTTTATGAGAGAATATATGTTCATTTTAGAAAAAGAATCCTCTTAATTTTGACTTTTTAATTTCTTGTTAATTATGAGAGAAAAAGAGAAAAGAAGAGAATGTATATAAGACCTACTTGGTGAATTTCACCTAGCTTCTCTTCTTCTATCTTTCTCTCTCATTAATTATAGAAAATTGATGGGATTGAAATTGAGAAGATCCTCTCTCTTTGTTCCAAATATAAACACAAATTTAAACTAGAGATTAACTATAGTCTTAAAAATAAGTATTTAATGATTAATAGTCCAACATATTTTTATATGTTGGAATTTTAATTTTGTCAATTGTAAAATTTAGGTTACTAGATTGTTTTTTAAAATGACTTTTTGTCTTGCTTGTAAAAATGATCAAAATAATGAGTATTTACAAACTTTATTTATTTGAGTCTAAGTATGAAGATAAAATATATAGATTTGAGTCTAAAAATTCTTAGGGGTACGGATCCGGGCATAGAGAAGGTGGTACCACCTCACCCTGCAGACTTGATGCGTGTATATACCTCAAGCTTAGAATTTCACAAATGTTTGAATAAAGATTTGCTAGCTGTAACATTTACGCGTCATTTGTTATATTTGAGATATATTTTAGGATAAAAATTATTGAGACTAAACAATTTAAAATTATGTCTATTGTATGGATGAATAATGTTCATGGTTGTGAGACATTTTATTTTATTTTATTTCAATGATTTTATATGAACAAATTTTATATAGATGAGTCCTAATTTTTAAAAAAAGTTTTTCAAGTAAATGAATTTCAATTCGTTGATTTAGAGATTTAATGAAAAAAAAAGGATTAAATTTGTCACGCACTAAACTATAGAATCGTAATTAAAAAAAAATTCTGAATCTCAAAATAAACATGATAAGAGCTCCTCGTACCTCATCTGAATCTCAAAACAAACATGATAAGAGCTACTCATACCTTATCTATCATTTTGCCCTGCCAGTGGATGACCTTTGTCTTTGAAAGATAAATTAATCCGGATCTACGAAAATTAGTTCGGATACTACTTAACCAAGATATCAAAAAAAAATTTTTCTGGGTTATGTGGATCTCTTTTATACTTTTATAAATTGAATCTAATATTTTATATTCTTGAATAATTCTATATATTTGGATTGTTTTACAAAATTAGTATGAAATTATTTCATTATAATCCACTCCTGTTAAAATGGATGCGGAGTATATATTAATCGGTGTACTATAGAGCATCACACTTATAAGCATTTGACAAGGATTAATTGTGATCACTAGCGTTAATTAAAATAAATTTAAATAATTAAAATTATTTTCTATAATTAAATAAATTTTATATAATATATATTTAATAAAATTCATCAATAGATTATAAGTTTTAATAACGGATATCATACTTTAAAATTTACATTAATCTAACATTCTTTTATAATCCATCAATTTAATTACTCTATATCAATCTAACATTGTTCTATACTCCATCAATATATTAAACAGATAACATACAATATATTTTTCAATTATTGATTACATACTTATTGTTATATAATTTCTTTTTTAATTTAACAATTGAATCAATAAAAGCTACTATTGAAGGGTGTGGGTATATCAGTTTTTACACTAATGTTAATAAATCTCCTCTTGTATATGCTTGTATATATATATAGGAAAAGAAAGAGGAGAGATCAAGTGGCATTTGACTAAGTTTTTTTTTTTTAAAGTCTATAGATTAGATTAAAAGTTCTTATAATGAATATCCTTCTTATAAAATTTGACATTGATTCAAAATTATTTAATACTTCATCAATAGATATAAAAATTACATATTTTAATTATAAAATTTGATATAACAATGTAATTGTTACTTCTAATTCATCAGTTGAGTTAATGAAAATTAATTCTTATAATAAAATATTAAAGGATATAAAAGTAACAAATCTTACACCAATATCAAATGATAGTTTGTGTGTCTTTTCATATATATATATATATATATATATAAAGTACTTATAAAGTATTGGGCTAAAAAAGATAGAGTCTAAAAGCAGAAAGCAAAGAATGAAACTTGCACAAGAAAGTTTTTTGGATGACAGAATACTTGATGTCCTCACAACTTAAATACTAGCTTATATATACTAAACTAGTGAAATTTAAAAGATTTTACATCTACATAGTACAGCACATGTGAAATATAACATTACAGTAGTAATGATCTTTTACCAAAGCTAGCAAGATTTCTTGTTCGGAAAGTTCGTTGAAATAAAAGTAAATTCTTGTTGTCTAGAATAATTTCAGGGAGGACTCTTTCTCTTCACAAGGCCATCAGGAATCTTTTTAATAAGGTGGCTACTTATTGAATAACTCCAAAAGGCAATTTGTCAAGATAATCTTGTTGATTAATAGTCAAATTCTTCATCATCATTAAGTTCATCTTTGATATTAGTTCCACAATAATTCTCTTCATTTTGAGGAGTGAAACTTCCTCTGAATGGGTTTGAGATAAAACATCCTTTAACTTCAGTGAAAACTCTTAAGAAGAAGAAATCAAGACTAATTATGCTAAAATTTGAGTCTTTGATTAAAGAAAAGGAGAATTGTCAAGTTCCGTAATGAAGAGCTCAGCATGTTGAGTAAGACATTTATGAACTATTTTAGTATTACAATTATCATAACTATATTTGGGCCACCACTTGACCAAAGGTCTTCATTATATATTATTACAATAATAATGTTATTGAAGACTATTCAAGATTCTAAAATTGGAATAGACCATTAATTAATAGTGAAGAAATTTATAGAAGAGCTACTAAATCTACCTTTAATTTTACTCAAAAATGGATAATTAAAAAATAGAGAAGAATATAGGAGTCCATAAAAATTATAAATCAATACCTCTTATCTCCGCATAGTTCTTAGAAAAATTTAAAGAAAAAAAAAAATACCAATATCTTCACATAGGAATAATTCAAGTAACAGAAAAACCTTTGCTTAGAGTAGAAATAGACACTCTAGTACTCCTACCATTAAAAGACAAAAGAAATAGGGATTATCTTAAAAGTTTAATAGTAATTTTACAGTCAAATCTATATAATAGTTTAATTTATTTCAATTGTTATCCTAACTATAATGTTAAGTTAGCAGCCCATAAGGATTAAGATTGTTACATAGTCTTAATTCTACATTAATTTTAATTATTATATCGATTAATTGTCCATAAGTAACATTTTCGTAAAGAATTGCTTGAAAGAATCAATACCTATTATCTTCACCAATCCTACATAATATATATATATATATATATATGTACATGAATGTAATGGTATGCATTAGGATTTGAATAAAATCTAATGTGTGATAAAAGTCAAGAGTAAATTATATGAATTTTTTTTAAATTTTGTTGAAATTATATATTTTTTCTTTTGTTTTTAAATATACACATACTTTTTATGAAATAAAAAGTTATTCTATTAATTTATACTTTATTCTAATTTTAAATTCTTTTACTAAAATACCCTCTACTTAATTTTTTTAAGTGAAAAAAATATGTATTTAAGTTAATAGAGGATATTTTAGTTAAAAAAAAATTTAAAAATAGATTAAAGTATTTAGTATTTTTTTATTTCAAAAAAGATCTATATATATTTAAAAAATAAAAAAAAATTAAATAATTTTAACAAAATAAAAAAATATATATAATTTACTCCAAAGTCAATTGAGCGGTTATAGGCTTATGTGCATGAAACTGGGATCCATGAATTAATTTTTGAAATTCCAAGTTTTCCATTCTGACAGCTTTGGTATGATGAATGAATCATGATTAAAAAATAAATAAAATAATTAAATGTTTGTGCAATGAAACTGAGATTCATGAATTAATTTTTGAAATTCCAAGGTTTCCTTTCTGACTGCTGTGGTTCGGTATAATGAATGAATCATGATTAATAAATAAATAAAATAATTAAACTTTTGTGCATGTTGGAAACCGAGGGGGGAAAAATTAGACATAAGGAACAAATTAATGTCGGGTGACGCAATCATACTATGGTGGAGGGCTGCGTTCAATGATATGGTGGAGGATACGCATTCATACTAACGATTTTATTTTTTATTTTCATATCACGCCATACTAACATTTTCAGATAATTGAAGAGACTTTTTTTTGGTCAAAATAATTGAAGAGACTTACCTCTTTCTATTATAGCAGTATGAAAGGTGTGTCAACTTGCAAAGCTACATTTGTCGCGTTCCTATTTATGATTTTATGTAATGCAATGAAAAATTTAATCCTTTACAATATAAAATAAAAAGAATCTCATAAATGATATTTATTTTTTCATTTAATTCTAATTGAGACTAAAGTTATGAAAATGAGTGAGTATAATTCATATGGACTAGCTTACAATGAGTTTGAAGAAAATGAATTAGGTCAGTTCGACTTTTAAAAATAAAAAAATAAAATGAGAATGAAGCAACTCAATCCGCTTGGGATAAATAAGCAGGCTAAACACGCTAGCCCACCATCCCACCAAAAAAATTAAAAAAATAATTTTATTTGATTCAAAATTCATAAAGCAACGTGAGATGCCCCGAATATGTAAGAGAATGGTGAACATTCTACTTCAAACATCATTAAATTTAAAAATAAAATAAAATAAAGTATTCTTAGTAAATATCAATCAAAGATCAAACAAAGAGAAACTCCAAATCTTGAAGGAATTAAGAATATACTCAACATAATTTATAAACCATAAAGTCCTAAGCTCTTCAATCTTAAGAGAAATAATAATATACTCAACTTAAACTTCAAATCGTGAAAAGCAAGAGCAAGATGGGAAGAAAATTTGGTATGCAAAGAGTGAAACTCACCCTAAGTCTTCTACTCCTTAGCTTATGTCTAAACTTATTAGAGAAGGTGAAGTCAAAGGATGTCGGCAATGTCATGGGAAGAAGGTGACGATAATGAAGAACCACCCAAAAGGTAGCATTAGTGAAAACCATATGAAAAGGTGAACTGTTGATGATGAATGCTTTGGCTCATGAGTTTCATCAATATTAGGTCTAATCTAATATGAAGGAATAATTTCATTATTTAATTGGCAATTGGGTTAGCTATTTGACTCACTTGGTTTGGGTGGGCATTGGGTTATTTATTAAATGTAAAAAAAAAAAAAAATGAATAATGCAAATCTTGAAATTAAGAATATACTTAAACTTTAAATTCTAAAAATCAAGGGCAAGATGGGAAGAAAATTTGATGTGCAAAGAGTGAAACTCACCATAAGTCCTTTACTCCTTTGCTTGTGTCTTGTAAGCTTGTTAGAGGAGGCTGGTGACATCATTTGAAGGAGGCGATATGAGGTGACGGCAATGAAGAACTTGATAAACACACCTAGAAGAGGGTTGAACAAGTATATAGTACAGACAAAAATAATAATTAAAATATATTTGCAAACTTAAGTTAAGGTAAAGTTGAGGAGACAGTAAACTGAGTTGAGTGAAACTATTGTAAAGTGTTCCTTACTTAGATGCGAGAGCAAGATGATCACCTGAGGGATAGTGCATAGAATATAAGTTGAATGCATGCTGCAAGTTAAATTAGCTTGAAATAAAACATAAATAAAACTTAAGGAGAGAGATAACATTTGTCAACTTATTATGGTTTAGCTCTTTTAGTCTTCATCGAGTCCTTTTAAATGTTAAAGGATTTTCTTCACTCAAATCAACAAGTTATAGTACAAGCTAACCTTAAACTCAACTCACCTAAGGGTTTTCACAAGCTCACCCTCAACTTACTTACATAGGGTTTTTTATAAGCTTACCTTCAACTTAGGGCTTGTTTGGTTCTCTTAGCAAAACGGAAATGACAATGTATTACATTACATTGGAGTGTTTGGTTGCATCCATGTCACAGTATTAGGTTGCCCTTAATGTAATTGGATTCTAGATTTAAGGCGCACATGAATATTTTCATTTTGGAGCCAAAATGCCAAAAAACTTATTTTGTCTCTAATAAGCAAAAAAAAAAAATGTCGACCACTGTTAACATTCAGAAAAAGCTAGTCACAATGGATGAATAGCCAAGTTATTGCTTTAACCTACCTTAATGCCGTATTTATCATTCTTGCCACTGTTAATGCTCCAATGTTGCTGACTTCATCCTCTAAGGTAGGTGAGTTCAACAATTTCTGATTTTGTATCGGTTCTTTCTACCATGGGTTGGTGCGTTGCGTTGCTGCTCTTCAAGATCTTCTATGGGTCCCCTGTATTTCTTTCATCCTTATTTATCTATTTATGTGTTTGTCTATTGTAAGTACCATTTAGATGAAAGTATTTACTGACTTGATTGAAATTGTGTTGTGGAGTTTGCTTGAATTGTACACCTTGTAATTTAAGATTTGGCATTGTTTCGCTGGGTAACCAGTGGGTTCTTTTTCTGAGTGAATTTAAATATGATCAGTAACAATTTAAGACCACTTTCCCCTAAATTTGGAATACATGTTTGTTTGTTTGTTGTTATCAAGCTCTATGTTGCATTCAAGTGCAGCCATTATGTGTGATTCTATCTCCTTTGTGAGCATACTATATAATTCATTTTTTGTTTTGAAGAATTATCTTAAGCTATACTTTGATTTTTACTAATCACTTGTGTCTTACTGCTCTTTATAACTATATTGCTTTAGGACTTCTTGCTAACTATGGTTTGTTGTAAAGGGTGCTTTGAAGTTTCACTACATCTGAGTATAAGAAAGCTAACATGATGTTGAAAACGCTGGACATATAATAAAATTTTGCCTATTACCCATTAAGTTTCACTTGTTAGTAGAGGTGGTGTATATGTAGTATTTGTATTACTTTAGTTGATAGGAAAAAAACATTAGGAACATTTAGATTTGTTACATAGTTATAACAAGTTAAACCTTTTTATGATTTTGGATAATAGCATCTAAAGAACAAGCATAATGTTTTTCTTCTTAGTGTTGGGACATGGGGGTTAATCCAAGGTAGAAATGTCCTTAAAAAAATAATGCTTACCCTTGTAATCAACTTACTAATTTCATGTTAGTTGAGATCATCAGAATTTTCTTGTTTAATTTTACACAAACTAAATGTGCACACATGATAATATGCTTTTCATTAACATTGTAAAAATATAATTAGTTAAATTGTGTTAAAGTTAGAGTAGATATGCTTTTTGTTAATGGGGATAATTTTGGAACATAATCCACCAACCACAAAGGTGCTTAACACATATTTAGGCAGTATTAATTGCGATTGTATCCCCATAAGGTAACCTCAAGTGCATTTCAGCTAAATTAATTAACTTTGTTGATGATGTTGTATTCTAACAGTTACAGACCATCTAAGGATCAAAGTGTTTTCTCGATTAATGGTGTGGTATTTGCATGTAGTGCAAGCTAAGTGTAAATTGTTGGTTCACATGTGGGTTACCATAGCATTGCACTAACGATGAATTTGTCATAGGCCATACAACCTTGATTTTGAAATTTAAAGAGTGCACTTACGGCATTTTGTTTACAATAGTGACACCATATGTTGTAACCAACTTAAGATGTATAGGGCCACCTTCGATCATTTATGTTCATTGTTATAGAAGGTAGGTAGGCTAAGACCAATAAGGCATATGTTGTTGGAAGAGCAAGTTGCCATGTTTCTAAACATCTTGGCACATCATGTGAAGAATTAGGTAATACAATGTAACTTTTGATGATAAGGAGAGACTGTAAGTAAATATTTCAATCAAGTTTTGAATGTTATAATGTGTTTGGATGGTGGGTTGTTAAACCAACTGGAGCCTATCTCTGCCAATTCAACTGATCCAAAATAGAAATGGTTCACGATAGACTACTTACAACTAAGTTTATATAATTACATTAATTTCTCATCCTATTACTAACTTTTTCATTATTTTTGATAGAATTGCCTTGGAGCATTAGATGGTACACACATTCCTATCATTGTACCCACAGAAGCCAAAAATAGGTACTGCAATTGAAAAGGGGGGTCACCACTAATGTCCTAGGTGTATGCTCCTAAGATGAACAATTTACATTTGTTTTCCTTGGGTAGGAGGGTTCAGCAATTGATAGGAGGGTATTGAATGATGCATTATGTTGAAGGCATGGGTTGAAAGTGTCATATGGTGAATATTTGCACCTTTACTTTTATAAAATATTCCTTATGTATTTCCTTTGAGGTTAATTGTATACAACAAACATTGTTTGATGAACAACCTCAAGTTAATTGGTACAGGGAGATACTATTTGGTAGATGTTGGGTACATAAATTGCGAAAGATTCCTTGCACCCTATTGTAGACAATGATATCACCTAAGTGAATGGAGACGATCTCGACACCCAACCACCCCACATGAGCTCTTTAGCTTCAGACATGTAAAGGCATGCAATGTCATTGAAAGGTGTTTTGGAACGTTAAAAGAATAATGGTCAATCCTTCGTAGTCCTTCCTTCTAACCCTATGTGGATACATAATCGAGTCATTGTTGCCTGTCGTTTGCTGTACAATTTCATTAGAAAGGAGAATGTTGAGGAACTTTTAGATGAGGTTACACAGGATGATGATGCTATTGAACCCCTTGATGTCATCGATCCCATGTCAACGATGGAAACCTCTGAGGCATGGTTTAACTGTCATAAGAAATTGGCTAACAACATGTTCATTGAGCACATTTTGCACACTACACATACATAAGCAGTCATTAGGAGTCATGGTCATTTGTTGTTATTTGCAACCAAAACTTTTTTTTGTATGATGACTCGACTGTTAAGAGTCAGATTCCCATAGGTTGATGGGAGGTGATAAAGACATTTTGTTTGGTATAAGATTTTGGTGATTGACATACATCTCCATGCATAATGGGTCCCCACATTTGCTGGTCATCTTTAATATTAGTTTGATTTGCATTGTTATTTATATTGATTATGTCTCTGTGTGTACCTATTTTTTATCTTCACATTTAACATGTATAGATCTTTCTTATACTTGCCTTTATTATGTATTCCCCATTGTTTGCTTCCTTGGATTTTATGTCACCAGAATGGAACACGCTGCTGAATCAAGCTCCTAACTAGGTAAACATCAATGGTCACTAGACAAAGATGCATGCTTAGTTGAATACATTCTTGAACTATATGTTATGGGCAAGCACATAGTTAATGGTACCTTTAAGCCAGGGTGTTTACAAGAATTGGAGAAGCTTATGCAATAAAAGATACCATGTTGTGGCCTTAAGGTGGTGCCTCACATCCAGTTCCGAATAAAGACACTGAAACAGAGCTGGTTGATCATGTTTGATATGATCTATGGCATGAACACTTTTGGCTTCGGGTAGGACCCTGAGACAAAATGCACCACTGTTGAAAAGTCTTTGTGGGATGAATATGTCAAGGTAAATACATGTATATATGCATTGTTTTTCTTTAATTCTTATCTCCAATGTATGATCTCAATTTCATACATTGTCATTGTCTCTAAATTTTGTTAAAACAATTACTGCAGGTATATAAGAAGGTTGCTATCTTTCGTACCAAGCCTTTCCCACACTTCGACCAATTATGCATTATGTGGGCAAAGGATCAAGCTACAGGAGATGATGCATAAACTACTGGTGAGATTAGGTAGGAGAATATTAGGATTGGCACTAATGAACTTGATGAGATGCAAATTGATATAGACATCGACCTTGAGGTAGAAGTTTCTGAAATGCCTCTTGCAAATGGAAGTGATGCAACATCATGCACTCGAAAAAGGAAATGCAACACCTGAGATCATGATGAGGCATTGATTCATGACTTAATTGAAGTATGTACAAATTTAAATTAAAGCCTGAAAGAAATGGCACACACCTTGAAAGAAGTTGCAATGAATATGGTGAAGCCATGGGTTGAACATTTTTAGCATGAGAAGGAAAAAGAGGCAACTACATTGGATCTCTTTATAGAATTGCATTAGGTCCTAACACAAGATGAAATCATGGCTACTCATATCAGGATTTCAGAGAGCAGTACACTACTCTTACACTTTCCAACAATACCTAATTCAGGCAAAGCTTCTTGGATTAGGGGCACCATTGCATAATAGCTTAATAGCATAAATGACGACTTTTGCTGTAAATATTTCTTGTAGTCTTTTGTCACAATTGTAGTACTATCATTCAATATTATTTTGATTCATTAATCTCATTTCTTTATCTAGCAATAGCAAAGGCCATTTGGTTATACTTGGCTAATGGTTTTGATTTACGTGGTGTTAGGTTTATGAATGTCCCACTTGGTAGGTACCTCACTACCTTATGTCTATTCTAGTACAAGTTTTTTTGGAAAAAGGCAAGTATTCATTCTTGTTGATGGTCTTAAGTCTTTTGACACTTTATTACTTGACTGCCAAAAATTAGTACCTTCACTATTTTACTTTATATTCTATTCTATGTGTTGAAATTATCTATAGAATTAATATATTAAATGCTTAGGAAAACATGTTTTTTTTCCTTTGGGGAAGTGGCATCATCGTGCAAGTTGCTAGGTAACACATGCAATTTCTTTCAAATATAGATTTCCAAGTTTATGATCTTTGGGCAACTTTTCTTGACCAATTTTTTCCTAATGGAAAATGTAGGATTTGATTTGATGCGATGGGTATTGTTAGCTTTCACTGACATCTAGGCAAGTAACTTGGCATACGTGACAAGAATTAACAATGAAGGGAGAAGAACCTCCAAGGCCTATGCTGCTGTAACGTTACTTGTTCAAGTATGCATGAGTTTATTTGTATGCATGAAAGCATTTGTTTCCTGTGTACCTTGCACTTACTATCTTTCTCTTTATGTATGAAAAGAAGCCATGCATCTTCATATGTTACTCAAGAAGATGGACAAAACTTGGTGTTAATTTACTTGCTTTTGTGTGAATTATTAGAGGTATGGTCTTTAAGCTAATTTTACTTTATTTTTTAACTTTGTGTGTGGCATTGGATAGCTCAAAATGATATTATACCTAGACACTTTGTCAATTCCTTGGACATGATTGGCTTCCACTTTTTCATGCATCAAAGACATGTTTTATGCTATTCATTAATGCATTTGTTGTTGTACTTTTAAAAGTGTTGCACGAGTAGGTTCATCCTTTTCCATCTTTCTAAAAATCCATTCTTTGTTATATGTTTTGTGAATTATCTCTCTATCTTGCATTGATTTATACATCCCTCTTTATCAGTGCAATGTGTGCATTGAAGAATGGTCCTAGCTGATGATATTTATGTGTTGTAGACCTTTCTACTTTGTTTGCTCTTCAGCTCTTATGATTGCCAAATCATAATTAAAGGGGAACATATGCACCATACAATAAATAAGTAATCATTAGAGAAAGGGATTATAGACCCAGAGAGCTTCACTTGCAGAAAGAGTTAATTTATCAATGATCATCTATAGGAGATTACTTGTGAAGGTTGAAAGTCAAATATAGTTAAAGGAAAGTCACATATTCTTGTTGTTATATTCCTATCTGTAGCACTTTCAACTTTGTCTGCTCGTGGGGGTTGAAAGTCCTCCTCATTCCTCTTGTTAAATATGGTTATAACAAAATTTGCAAATGGTAATGTAGTACTATAATGTGATAAAATAGAAATTACAGACCTACATATATATACATATTTATTTATTTATATGTATATGTATACAATATTGTTATAAGCAAAAGAAATATTACCTAGTGGCATTTAAGGGAATTTGATTAGGTTAAGTTTTGCACACAATGAATTTCACTAAGCTTATGGTTTAGACTTTGAATATACTATTGCTATAATCTCAAGGTGTGATGCAAATATTGTTTATAGGTTAATAAGTCCACATACATGTCAGAGGTTGTCCAATGACGTAGTGCCTTCCTTGGTGAGCCACGGATGATGGTTTGAATCTGTAACATGCCTCATAGTGGGGACCAATGATCGAAAATTGCTTTTTTGTAATCCCCTATGAATTGCAATGTGAATCATGTAAAACAGAGAATTGTGGTTGTAATATGTGCAAGAGAACATGATTTGCACCTCTTGTATGTCTTACATAGACCATTAGTCTATGATGACACAAAATTGCACATGTAGATTGGTTCTTGTTCTCATTTTATATTGAATACTTGTTATGTATTTCTGATGGAAATGTTGTTTCATATTGCATTAATAGAATGTTACAACTTACATGCCAGAGGTCCTGTATGTTTTTGCCATAGCATCATTTCTTGAAATGATATAATAAATATAATTGCATACTATTTGTAAACCACAATACATTAGAGGCTATATATTTTAGTAAAATAATAAGTATAAATTCTTTTGCAATCATTGTTTCCTCTAGATGCCAAGCCTATTACTTTATTTTTTTATGCTCTCTCTATTTGGAAGTTGTAAGGAAAAAATTGAAATTGATTAGATGTATTATGTATTTATAATTGCATGAATGACTGTATTTAAGTATAAAGTTTAAATCAATTATTTTTGAATAAATTAAAAATATAGATGATCAGAATTTAAGTAATATTAATTACTAACTATTAATTTTGAGAGTACCAAACAATATAGTGAATAAATGAGCACAACTAGATATTTTATGATATATAAAATTTTAAAAAATATTAAAAGAATTAAGCATAACAAGAGTTAAATTTTTAAATCATATTTAAATATCATATAAACAAGGTTTTAAATACTTAAAAAATTAAATTAGTAAGCTAATAAGTTGAATCTATAATGGGAGATGTGGGAGGGGAATTTAGCCTAAGAATATGATGTAATAATCCATAAAAGTGGTTGGGACTCGAGTTATATGAATGCCTCTAACAATCTTAGGCATACTTGGGTCCTACCATGTCAGCATGCAGAATATTTTTCTCTCCTTTGCACTGAGGTGTGCTATTTTGTTCTTAATCAAATCTCTTTTACATTCTTCCAAAACTTATAGGATCTTCACCTACTAATAATATTCCATAACTTGAACACGAGTGGAATAGTTAAGAACATTGCGAGATTTGAATGTGGGATCTTTTTGCACTCAAACCATAAAAGGTTTGCTTGCTCTCTAACTCAGAGAATTCTTTACTTGCAACATCGTGCAAACATGTATATTGCAATAGGAAAACAAAGTTGTCAATAAGTTGAGACTATATTCATTCACCCACAAAAGCCCATGATTATGGACTACCTTTGAATCATTTATACATTAAGCAATAGGCAAGCTACAGAGCAAAGCAAGCTAAACAACAAGGAATCTAAACATTAGGTACCATTGTCACATTGCTTCATAACAAAGCATGAGGGAAAATAAACATTTTTGAAATATTACACTCCTAAAATTATCAGCCTACATTGTTATCAAGTAACATGCACGTATGATAAAGGTTATTTTTATATATTTTAATCTTTCTAATTTGGATATTTTGATGAATAACTATGGCTTATTTCATTTAATTAGATGAGTTTTAATTTTATTTGCTATTTATGTACTCTATGAATTAAATTGTAAAATTATTGGTTTTAATGCATAAATTTGTTTAAATACTTTTATAAATTTTTCCTACTTAATATTATTTATTATTTTTGCAAACTTTTTGATGGGCTAATAGAATTTGAATTGGAGATTGGTTTGGAGAAGAGATGGAAACTTCAATTGTTCAATTTCAAAAAGGAAAAATAAACTAAAGAAGCAACTCATTCACACACAAGGCTGCACGTTAATGACATACATTACATTCTCCAAAACACACATACATCCTTTTCACCAATCACATATAAAGGCCACGGGTAGATACAGTCCATGCATTACGTGGGATAGGGCTAGGGGATTGATTTGATTGGAGAGGATCAACTACACTCACACAATTAGCACACACTCAAGTATGAGCAAGCCATGGGTTTAGGGTCTAGAAACACTCAAGGATATTACACACATATACAGAGGAGAGGAATAACGCATGAGAGACATCAGGAAGAAACACGGGCTATAGAACATGCCCTCATGTTCTCATGCAGGGTAGGTTAGTCACATGCTTTCTTTCACACACTCATAAATCCAATCCATGCATATTGACACATGGTTAGTTCATTCTTATCACAGGCATGGGAATCATACACAAGGGATGCTTTCATGCATGTGGTGCAATAGCTATACATTAACACATCTCTCATATGGTACTCGTTTACACACACATCAATCCACTTTACTTACTTATGGGTTGGGTACACTTATTCACCCACGTAGACAGTCAACCACATCACACACTCACTCATATATCATTCTCCACACAGCACTCCATTCTTCCATGTAAACACATCATCAACATATAGCTTCACTCATTTACACTCCATTAACAACTCACAAGATAGCACTAGAACACAAGAAGAGCCACGAGTTCACGTAAGAACACACGTCCAGCTCATTTCACTCATAGCCATACATCTTCATTTAACACACATTTCTTATGGGTTCTACACACACAGAATAACTCTTAGCTCTAACATGAAGCAACAGGGGGTCATTTAAATACATATGAGCTCTCTCTTAACCATGCAGCAGCTACTCACTTGCACACAATTGCTCACAAGCTCTCATACATAAAGCAAGAGGCATGGGCTAGAGGGAGCATGTGTGAGAGATGAAGATCTAAGAAGAAGTTGATGTGGAGAAGGGCAAAAGGTACGTGTGAAGATACAGTAGAGAATACCAAGAAGAAGCTCTCATGTGATTAGAAGGTGGCTTGAGTTTATGGGAGAATTACATGGAACAATTACATGGAACAATTACATGGAAGATGAAGACACGGGCAAAAGAGCAGAACGCGAGGGAGAATAAAATAAATGAAAGAATGTGAGAGAGGAAGCATGGAAAGCATGTGATCATTAAGATGATTAAAGACTCAAGCAACATCTAGAGAGCAAGTTTCATGCATAATTCTATCCATTCATTCTTACCTCCATTTTACCATAACTCTTCATCCCATTCTCTTCCATTATTCTCCACTCCATGGAAGCTTAATTGACTTAATGGCTAGCTAGGATGAAGACTTGATGGAGGCTTAAATCCATGGAGATTGTTAAAGGGATTTTGGCTAAGAATTTCTATTTCATTTTTTCTTTCTTTCTACATCAATTTTGGTTTTTTTGAACTTGCTTGGTTAAGCTTGTAATTGACTAAAATTTCTGTGGTTTGTAATTGATAGCTAGTTAGATATCAATTAGAAGCGTAATTGATGATTAATGGATTGATTTAAGTGCTGAATTTTTCATGGACCTTCAATTATTCATGTATACAGTCAAAGGTATTTGATGAAATGCATAAGAGAAATTGAGTGCTTGAATGTCTAATTTGAGATTTTCTTAGAGTTTAATTAGTTAATTGAACATTCTAGGATGATAATTCAGAGGCTAAATTGATGAATTAATTATTGAAATTTAGTATTTATTGATCTTAATCACAAGAATTGATGATTCAATATGGAATTGAGGTTTTAATTTAACATTAAATTATTAATTTTTTGAGTCTTATGTGGTAACTCAAGATACATTGCCTTAAACACAAATAGGGACTCTTTGACCAGAACTATTGATAATTGAATTAGAATGATGAAAGTGGATATTAAGGGATGAATCCAAAGCTAGTCATAAGTCCATTAGTTGCTTTTTAATTCATGCACTTAGTTAGTAGTTAGGAACTTTATTTTAATCTAATTTTAGTTAGTTTAATTAATTTAGAACCCTATTTAATTAGGTAGATTTTAAAGTTTTTTTGCACTTAGAAAACTCAATTGAATATTAAAATCTATTTTTAAGGAAAACGACCTAGGTTGCACCCTTTATTACAAATTTTTTTCAATCTAATTTATTTGAGGTTGTTCGATACAATCGTCAACATACATACAACAAAACCAACTGGGTGTCAACTATATAGTCTGTCTTAAACCAATAAAAAATTAGCAACAACACTACTTAGGACTAATAACTTATTAGCATATAAGAGTTTAGTTACTTTTCCAACTATTACCTATTTTACTACTTCATGCTTTGCCTTCTCCATTGCTTCACGTATAGCTTGTTATAGTTCTTGATGCCTTTTGCACAATTGCCTTGCAGCAACAGTAGCATTATGTTGGGCGATCACTAGGCTTTGCTCTGCCTCAACCATACTTGCTTCCAGCTGTCCCACATGAGCTAGTGGAAAGGTTTTTATTTGTTCAGACATAGATAGTTGGTCTTCCGCACATTTAATGTTAGCTTCTAATTGTGATGCCTAAGCCTGAAGCTCTTAACTCTACCTCATTAAAATTTTAATAGATGCCTTTGTGTGCACATACATAGAGTGAAAGATAGCAAGTCTAGCCCATAATTGAATCATTTAATCTAGGAATCTTCAGTGGTGGTGGAGTTTTTATTTCTTTGGGTTGTTGGTCACTAATGGCACTTCGAATTCCCCCATTTCACTTCAGACAAGGTATTAATGTTCATGGTTCTAAAAAATTTTGTGAAATTAGTGATGGTGGTGTTAAAGTATACACAACATCATAATGCCATGCCAAGAGTGAATTTTCCTTGAGTGTATGTATGTTTGTTCCAAACTACCAATAGGAAGCTTGATATCAAGTGGGGAAAAAAAGACATAAAAATCACACGCAGAAGGTAATGTCAAGCATTGGATACTTGAGGATGTAGCTTTGCACAAATATATATGCCACCACAGTACCACTGCAAAGTAATGGAAAATGAAGAAAAACACAAAACAAAACACAAAAATTTTGCAATTGCAACATAGCCTTGAAGTAATGATAGCCAACAATCAATGCCTATAGTTTCCTCCTTCACAGGTAAGCCATTTTTATAGTTAATCAATCAGTGGCTATTAAAGCTTAGTTTGGATATGGAAATTACTTTCTTGGAATGGCTATATAAGCCCTCCAAGGCAAACAATGGTTCAACCTAGTGTAAATATCAAGTCTTTAACGCATGTATATTATTGATGTTCTATTATTAGCCTCATACTAGTAGGAAGGGGAAAAAATTGTAAAGACCAAGGTTTGATAGAATGATAACGCAATAGACAGAAAATTGCAATTCAAAATAATAATTTTAAAGATAGTTGCACACCCAAAGTCAATATTCGAGGCTAAGGAACTACAATGAATAACCCACCCTGAACCATACTTGATAATAAGCGCTTCAAGGAGATTTCGGTGCTGAGGATTGACGTGCAAGCCACATAGGAGACCAAAGTTTGAGATATAAGAATGATGGAATTTGTACAGCATGTGACTAGTGGAAGTTGCAGAAATGGCGATAAAGATGTTGTTCTCTAGTGACATTTGACAGACCTCTGGTGGCTGTTGGTGTTGAAGGAGGGTGAGCAGAGTGAGAGATGGATGAATAGGGTTTGGGTATATTTTGGAAAAATTTTACAAAATGGATCAGACATTTGTTCAATGGTATTAAGGGCATATTGGTCTTTTTCTCCATGTACAATGCTATTCTTATGTTATTATTTTTCCAACCAAACACATAAATGTAAGCATATTCCCTTTCCTTTCTATAACATACCAAATGTAAACAATGTATTTCCATTCACTTTAGCATTCCTTTTACAATTCCATCACTGATAATTCAGCGAACCAAATAGGCCCTTACTCTCACACCCAGAGCATTACAACAAAGATTAAGGAAAGAAATTTTTACACCTTAACACAGGATTATAAAATACTTAATAAATGCTTTTTTGAAAGCTAATAGATTAAAGACTTATAATATTCTTAGAGAAGTAAAAGTTATTAAATATTCAAATGATTTCTAGTGATTTCTTTTTTGTAGTTTACTCATCAACCTTCAACACATTTATCTTTTTTCACCAACTTGTAGCCATTACTAATGGTATCTCTGTCACACCCGAAAATGCGACCGCGTGGCGCCTTTAACAGAGAAATTCAATTTTCTAAATGAACTCGAAACAGAAACTCAAAATTGAAAATACGTGTAATAACAGGGTTCAGGAGTCGCCACCAAAATTTTAATTTTTTTAAAAGGCAAAACTTTGGAAAAGCCTTTTTATTTAAAAAAAATGGTCTACGAACCAGAAAATGGGTCCGGGAGTCATTTGTGAGTGGGGAAGGTGTTAGGCACCCCACTACACCCGTTACTAAGAACGGTTACCCTAAGTCAGTTGTGCAAAAATAAAATGGCCTAAATTCTATTTCAATTCTCCCTAACAAACCACATGCAAAATAGGAATAAAGAAATTAAAGGAAATAAAAATGAAAATAGAAAAGGATGGAAATCGGTATTAAAATAAAACAGAAAGAAATTTAAGAATTAAAAGAAAAGAAATTAAAAGAGAAATATTTTATTTACATGAGCGGACTTGACCTAGGATAAAAGCCTAGGGCCTACGTACCCTTCAAGAGGGATCAAAGTTCACGTAGTTTGATTGATAAATTGTATTCAGTTGATGTTTTGTTTTGTTTTGTATTTGTTTTTTGGTTTTTTTGTTGTTTATGTTTGATTTTTGTTTTTCTTGTTTTGTTTTGGTTGGTGTGTGTGTGTGTGTGTGTGTTTTTTTTTTTTAATATATATATATATATTTTTTAATTTGTATGTTTTATGTTTTGATTTTTATTGTCCCTTTTTTTAATTTTTGTTTTGTTTTTTTTTCTTTTTAGTTAGTTTTTTTTCGGTGTTTATTTCTATTTTTATTTTTTTTATTTTATTTTTTTATTTTTTTTTGAAAAAGACGAAGAAAACAAAAATGACTTTTTCCTTTAACAAATAAAACGATTTTGAAATTAGGTGATGTGTTTTACTTTGTTAAAAAAAAATTTAATTTAACTTTCCTTGCATCTTCAATTTTTCTTATCATTTTTTTTTTCATTTTTTTGCTTTTCATTCATTTTTGTTTTTGTTTTATTTTTCTTTCTATTTTTATCCCCTTACTATTTTCTTATTTTTTCCAATAAAATTCTTTTTGGTATATTTATTTTTTTTGTTTTTTTTGTTTGTTTTTTGTTTGTTTTTTTGTTTTTTTTGCTTTGTTTTTAATTTGGTTCTCTTTTTCCTTTTTATGTTTATTGATTATTTTCCTTTTTTTTTATTTGAACATTTGATTCTTTGTCTATTTGTTTGCTTGTCTCTTTTTTTTTTGTCCTTTTTGATTTTTCGGATTTTGGGTCTTGGCCCTTTTTTTTTTCTATTAATTATTATGATTTTTGTGTTTTCGTTACTTGTATTTTTTTTGATTTCTCTTTTTCTCTGCCTATATTTTTTGATTATTTGTTTGTTTATTATTATTTTTTATTCTCTTGGTTGTTTTTTTTGTTCTTTTTTTTTCATTGTTTTCATTTTTCGTCTCTTTATTGTTTTTCCTTTCATTCATCTTTTCATTTTTTCTCTTTTCTTTATTTATTATTTTGTTTCATTTTATTATCATTTGATTTTATTTTTTTGTGGGTTTTTGTATTTTTTTATTTGTATTTTTTTATTTGTGTTCGTTTTTTTTTGTTTAAACTTTTAATTTTCATTTTTGTTGCCATCATCATTTTTCATTTCGTTTTTTCTTTTATCTTTATTTTTTTTTGTGGAATTTTTATATTTTGTGTTTTTCTTGCTTATCCTTCATGAGTTTTTTTTCGTGTGCATTCTTTTTTTCTTTGTTTTGGAAAGCTTCTTTTTTTTAATAGTTAAAACGTAATTCTAACCTTTGTAAACACATCTTTTTTTTTTTTTACCAATAAAAAATCCATTTGACTTTCAAACAGAATCCTTTTTATTTTTTGTTTGTTTATCTTTTTATTTTCTTCTCTTTTTTTTTTGAAATAATTTGAAGAATTATTTGCTGGGCCGTTGGAACCCAAACATTAAACCCATTCAAAACCTAAAAGGCCTCATGGAAGCTTATTGCCACACATAGCCTTTGGTCTGTTCCTAGTTGCCTAAGGGGATATGAAATCCCACACAACATTGTCTAAACAAATTATGAACTAAAAAAAAACTTGTATGTGTGTGCTAGGTGTCCAACCAGGGGCAATATATCATTCTTGAGTACATTTACAGTACAGCGTGAAAAGGAGAGGAAAAGAAGAAAAGAAAAAAAACGAAAAGAAACAACAAATATATACATTGTGCAAACTAAAACCCATCGTGACACATCCTTAGACTAAATCCAGAGCCTCGCTCTTGCTTCAAGAAATAAACCTTGCACAGAACACCCCATGAGCGTGGTTCGGAGCAACAGGCATAGATGAACCAAAAAAGAAACAAAACAAAGATAATGTTTATCACACAGTAAATAGGATAATGATCTGAAATCCATTTCCAAATCCTACTCGCTGTCAAGACAAATAAACAGGGCAGCGAAGGAACAAGTCAGAGAACATTTGCCTAGCCATGAATCTAAGAAAATTCATCTACTCCTGATCCTCACGAGGCAGAACAGCCACACAATGAGACAGCCAGACAAGCAAAAAAAAAAAAAAAATGATTTAGAAGCAGACAACCAGCTTGTCTTAACTACAAAGCCAGAACTTCATCAGGACGACAATGGAAAAATCTGGGAGCCCATGGGAATCAGACAGATATATTCTGCATATTGATTTTTTTTTTAATCCAGTTCATACAATAGAATCAAGACCTAAACCAGGAGAGGCCCTGATTGAAGCATACACATGCAGAGATACAACACAGGGACATAATAGGTTGATCAGAATACATTACTACACCAGTAAAAATACCAATGGAACTCGAAGAAATAGAACACATTGCTTAACAATTTTTCCACATCAGTAAAACGTCAAACAAGATTTAAGGACCATCATAAAATGCCAAAAATTTATTTTGCCTATGATGAATATCAGAGCAGAACTATTGCATGGAAAGGCAATCAGAATCTAAATTCAGTAAGCAAAAATTCTGAAGTTAAATTCTCACTCGAAACATGTTCATCCATACAGGAAAATCAGTAGTTGAGTCATAGAGAGAAAAGAATACCTTCGTCCTTATGCGTGAATATCTCCTTTGATTTCTGCCCGTCTGCGCATTCCCCTTCAACCTCTGAACCTCCTCTCTTCGCTGGATCCCAAATCCCGAATTCCTTCGATCGAAGATTCCTAAATCTCTCGAGCTCCCTCTCTCGACCTTTCCTCCTCGGCCAGAAAATCCTCAACCCTTCGTCGCTCGATTACTCCCTAACTGGAAAACCCTCCATCTCCTTTTCTCCGATTTCTCACTCGATTTTTTCTCTCCCAGAATCCTTTCCTGAAAACTCCTTCAGACCTCTCAAACCCAAACTAGGATCCCACTGTAATTTCCTTCTCCTCTCTCTGATTCTCCCTCCGAAAAAAAAACCAAAAAGCCCTCCCCTCCAGAAAACTCTCCCTCTTTTTATAACGGATCCGAGAGTGGCCTTCACTCTCGCTCTCGCACCTCACCATCTGCTCTACGTACGGGCTCCCCTCGCGTTCGCGTTTGCCTGCTCCACTAATTCCATAGCACCAGCACTCACTTCCCGTACTAATTCATTCGAAAACACCTGCGGGAGAGCCAGAGCAGAGGGGGGGGACCAGAGGCGTCTAGGGTTCTCCTTTCTGCTTCCTTGGGCTTCTGGTGAGTTATCCGGGTAGTGGATTCGGGTCAGTGAAATCAGAGGTCCAACATGCAACACCCCACGCGAGACAGGCCCATTTCTCTTTTCCTTTTCGGCCCAATTCTGGCCTTATTTTGGATTGAACTTTTTCTCTTTTTTTTTTTTTCATTTTTTGTTCTGATTTGGCCCAATTCCAATCCCCTACCATTTTCTTATTTCATTATTACTTATTTATTTTTTATCTATATTATTGTTTTTTTTAATTTATATATATATATTTAACTATTTTCTTCCTTTATTTATTTATTTGCTTATTTTTGTTATTCCTCCTTTGATTTTTCTCTTGTTTCAATTTTTGATTAATGCGTTTTTGCTTCTTCCTCTTTTTTTTCTCTTTTTTTTTTGAGTTTTCCTTTAATTTTTTTGAACTAAAAGGATTTGTTTGATTTTATTTATTTATTTATTATTTTTTTTACTATATACACATATATATATATTTTTTAATTTTATTATTATTTTGGAAGACTGCCTGGACAAAATACAGTGTTTACAGTTGCCCCTCTTTACTTGTTTCTTAGGCAAAGAAATTGAAAATGTAATTTGTGATTTTTTTTTTTGCATAAGAAATAAGTAAAGATAAGAACACGTATTTTGTCTGAAGCAATTTGATTGGCATCTGGCAACATGTAAAAGGAAAGAGCAACCCAAACAAAATATGGTGTTTACAGACTGTCCCTCGTTACTTGTTCTTTAAGCAAGGAGATCAAAAATGCAAATTCTGATATCTTTAACTTAAGAATAAGTAACGATGGAAACACATATTTTGTTTGGGGAGCTAATAGGTCAAGGAGAGTTAACTTACCTGGATGCGCTGGAATTTGATATAAGTTGCTTGCAAGCACAAGATCTCTGAAGCTATGTCCAATTTATATAAGATTTTGGAGTGCCTGGCGTATGCAGGACTTTTGGTTGCCTATTCTAGTAGGACTTTGGATGCCTGTTCGAGCAGGACTTTTATTGGCGCCTGTTCTAGCAGGACTTAAAGGTGCCTATTCTGGTAGGACTTTGGGTGCCTATTCTGCGTAGGACTTTGGTTGCCTATTCTGCGTAGGACTTTGGGTGCCTATTCTGCGTAGGACTTTGGTTGCCTATTCTGCGTAGGACTTAAGGTGCCTATTCTGCGTAGGACTTTAGGTGCCTATTCTGCGTAGGACTTTGGTTGCCTATTCTGCGTAGGACTTAAGATGCCTATTCTGCGTAGGACTTTGGGTGCCTATTCTGCGTAGGACTTTGGTTGCCTATTTTGTGTAGGACTTTGGGTGCCTATTCTGCGTAGGACTTTAAGTGCCTATTCTGCGTAGGACTTTAGGTGCCTATTCTGCGTAGGACTTTGGTGCCTATTCTGCGTAGGACTTTGGGTGCCTATTCTGCGTAGGACTTAAGGTGCCTATTCTGCGTAGGACTTTGGTTGCCTATTCTGCGTAGGACTTTGGGTGCCTATTCTGCGTAGGACTTTAGGTGCCTATTCTGCGTAGGACTTTGGTTGCCTATTCTGCATAGGACTTTGGTTGCCTATTCTGCGTAGGACTTTGGGTGCCTATTCTGCGTAGGACTTAGGGTGCTTAATAAAAAGTCAAATATTTGTTTTTACTTGCCCCGGTATGAACCACAGTTTATATAGGGTATGCAAGTGTAAAATGCATGGAACATGTTATGCTTTATGTGATGAACTGTAAATCTTCTTTGTGTTTGCCCCAGTGTAAACGAGAGGCAAGTGTGTGGATATATGATTTTTATATTTTATTATTTTATCATCATTTTTCTTTTTGTTTGCCCCAATGTGAGCTAGGTGAAGTGTAAGTTGCCAAACTTCTTTTAATTATTATTATCAGTTTTCTTTATGACTTTGACTTGATCGGGATTCTTGGATTCTCGGACTTTTTATCATTATTATTATTGTTATTATTATTATTTATCATTCTTGACGAGTGAAACATACCCTTTATTATTATATCTTTTTTTTTGTTTTATTTATTTACACATTTTTTTTCAGAAAAATCTGGTGTGACCAAAACATATTGTTTGTTCAAAACGCTACTCATTTAACCAGACCTCGGATATTTCGGCTCACATCCAATCGGGAATGCTTGGAGCTCCACCAACATAACATTGTGCACTTTTATCTTGAAAGTTGCAGTTGTCTTTGTCGTTTGTCTTTTGGAAAGAAATCACCATATAATTCACATATGTCTCAATGATTAAGTTCGAGATGAAGATGGCATGCTGATTTATTTGATGTTTGATTCTAGTCTATCCTCCTGGTATTGATTAAGACAATTAGTTCAAAGAAGATTGTAACACTGACATCCCAAATAATTGCTTTAACAAACGTCGTTCCTTGGTTATCAATTCATTTGTAGAGAAACATGAACGTAGCAGTTATAATGTAAGTGAACTATGACTTGTAGCAAAAATAGAAATCGTTGAAAGAACGAGTTCCAATTAGAAGTTTATTAAGCACATAAGAGTTAAAATAACAGGTGATTTGAGATATGAAAAAGACAGAAAAGACGAAAACTGAGAAGTATTTCGAAGAATGTCCTCTACAGGTAGCCCGGTATCCCCTACGTAAGGTGATTCTTTGCATCATACGAGACATGCATTTTGCCGAATCCAACATGAAGTCTGTGACTTCTGCACTTTGACCCAACTTGAACTTCAGATTCCTCTTTACCTTTACCTAAGCATTTTCTCATATTGTTTGACAGTCTTTCCCTTCCTCCTCTGATTTTCTTTTCCTTTTTTCTTCTTTTTTTTCTTTTTGTTGCTCTAATTTTTGCCTAGGCCGCCCATTTGGGTTTCCAGCCTAGCGAGCTTTTACCATGCTCTAACTTTTGCCTAGGCTGCCCATTTGGGTTTCCAGCCTAGCGAGCCTTCCCCTCTTTTTACGCAAAATATTTTTTCACTGCATCAGAATTGAAAGGCTTAGGCAATTCGTGACCGTCCATATCTGTCAAAACTAATTCCCCTCCTGAGAAAGCATGCTTCACAATGTAAGGCCCTTCATAGGTAGGAGCCCATTTGCCCCGAGAATCATCCTGGTTTGGCAAAATTCTTTTAAGAACTAACTCACCGGCCTTGAACTCTCTAGGACGAAGCTTTTTATCGAAAGCTCGTGCTACCCTCTTTTGATACAACTGTCCATGGCATATAGCGGTAAGTCTGCGCCCCTCGATCATATTCAACTGTTCATACCGAGCCTTCACCCAATCACTTTCATCTAAATTGGATTCAATTAATACTCGCAAGGTCGGGATCTCAACCTCAATAGGCGTGACAGCTTCCATTCCATAAACCAGAGAGTACGGAGTTGCCCCAGTCGATGTACGCACAGTCGTGCGATAGCCGTGCAAGGCATACGGGAGCATATCGTGCCAATCTTTGTAAGTGATTGTCATTTTAGCAATGATCGTCTTTATATTCTTATTTGCCGCCTCCACTGCTCCGTTCATCTGTGGTCGATACGGTGCTGAATTATGGTGTTTGATTTTAAACTGTTCACAGAGTTTGGAGATCTCTGTTCCATTCAGGTTTGCAGCATTATCTGTGATAATCTTTTCAGGTATTCCATAACGGCAAATGATGTTTGCTTTGAGAAACTTGCAGAAAGCCTTTTGAGTAACACTGGCGAAGGAATTAGCTTCTATCCACTTGGTGAAATAATCAATGGCAACCAAAATGAAACGATGTCCATTTGAGGCCTTGGGGTTAATTGGGCCGATTACATCAATGCCCCACATAGAGAACGGCCAAGGTGCTACCAAGTTATGTAGCGCAACTGGTGGCGCACTGATTTTGTCCGAATATATTTGGCATTTGTGACACTTACGAACATAATCGATGCAATCTTTCTCTATTGTTAACCAAAAATATCCGCATATCTGGATTTGTTTGGCTAACATAAGCCCATTCGTATGTGTACCGCATATTCCTTCATGTACTTCTGTGACTATCTTCTGGGCTTCCTTTGCATCTACACATCGTAACAGGGTGCCATCGTGACTTCTCTTGTATAGGATCCCATTACTGATGAAGAAATTCATGGCTAGACACCGGATGGCTTTTTTATCACTTTCTACGGCCTCAGCTGGGTATTCCCTACTCGTCATGTAAGTTTTGATGTCATGATACCAAGGTCGCCCGTCATGCTCCTCCTCTATGTTTAAGCAATATGCCGGTAAGTCTCTGGCTTCCACGCAAAGTGGTTGGACTTGGACTCCATAGTCGAGTCGGATCATCACTGCTAAGGTGGCTAAAGCATCTGCAAATTGATTCTTGTCTCTGGTAACATGATGAAAATTGATTTCTTCAAATTGCTTGACTAACTGGGCCAAAAATTTCTGATATGGAATCAATTTTGAATCCTTAGTTTGCCACTCTCCGGTCACCTGATGAATTATAAGGGCTGAGTCACCATAAACCTCGAGACTCTTGATACCCAAAGTTACAGCAGCATTTAGCCCATTAATGCAAGCTTCATATTCAGCCACATTATTAGTGCATTCAAATTCTAATTTAATAGCCACCGGAAACTGCTTTCCTTCAGGGGATATGATTACTGCCCCAATACCGTAGCCATGCATGTTTGCAGCCCCATCAAAATACATCTTCCACTGCCCATCATCATCGCCTCTTTCATCTTTACCCTCCTCAATAGCCAATATGTCCTCGTCAGGAAAATGAAAATCCAATGGTTGGTACTCATTCAAAGGATTTTCAGCCAAGTGGTCCGCTATGACACTCCCTTTCACAGACTTTTCCGTCATATACTTGACATCATACTCTGATAGAATCACCTGCCATTTTGAGACCCTCCCAGAAACATGCAGGCTCTCAAAAATATATTTGATGGGATCCATCCGAGAAATTAGCCAAGTGGTAAAATAGAGCATGTATTGCCGCAAACGCCTAGTGGTCCATGCTAGCCCACAGCAAGTCTTCTCGATCAGTGAGTAGCGGGCCTCACATTCATTAAATTTTTTACTCAAGTAGTAAATTGCTTGCTCTTTCCTTCTAGAGGTATCATGTTGTCCCAATACCGCCCCCATCGATTTCGGCAAGATGGTTAAATTGAGGATCAACGGTCGTCCTTGCGTGGGCGGAACCAGAATTGGGGGATTTAACAGATATTCTTTAATTTTGTCAAAGGCTTGTTGACAATTGCTATCCCATCCACCGGTGTAATTCTTTTTTAACAATTTGAAAATCGGCTCACAGGTTGCAGTTAAGTTGGCAATGAATCTTGCTATGTAATTTAGCCGCCCCAAGAAACTCTGGACTTCTTTTTCTGTTTGTGGAGACGGCATTTCTCGAATTGCTTTGACCTTATCGGGATCCACCTCTATTCCCCTCTGGCTTATCATGAAACCCAGCAGTTTTCCAGTCACAGCCCCAAAGATACACTTGTTGGGATTCAAGCGAAGTTTGTATTCACGCAACTTTTCAAACAGCTTTCTCAAAACTACCACGTGGCTTTGCCCTTCTCCAGATTTAGCCACCATATCATCTACATACACTTCAACCTCTTTGTGCATCATATCATGGAAGAGTGCCATCATGGCTCGTTGATAAGTCGCTCCCGCATTCTTTAACCCAAATGGCATCACTCTATAACAATATGTCCCCCATGGTGTAATAAACGTGGTCTTCTCTTTGTGATCTTTATGCATAGGGATCTGATTGTACCTTGAGTAACCATCCATGAAGGAATACCGGTGGGCGCGTGCCGTATTATCAACTAACACATCGATGTGAGGCAAGGGAAAATCATCCTTCGGACTTGCCTTGTTCAAATCCCTATAATCAACACACATGCGGACTCTTCCATCTTTTTTCGGGACTGGTACGATGTTTGCCACCCACTGAGGGTATGTGGACACTTGAAGGAATCCCGCTTCTAATTGTTTCATGACCTCTTCTTTGATCTTTAAAGACATGTCGGGGCTCATTCTCCTCAACTTTTGCTTTTTTGGCTCAACATTCGGGAATAAAGGAATCTTATGAGAGGTAATCTCTGGGTCCAGTCTGGGCATGTCTTGATAAGACCATGCAAAGACGTCCATGTATTCCCTAAAAAGCTGAATCATTTCTTTCTTCTCGGGATTATCCACCACTTTAACCTCCCTTTTATCTCCCTCTGTCCCTAAATTAATATTTTCGACTATTTCTTCATGTGGGCATATTCCTTTATCTTCGGAATCAAGCATTTCCTCAAAGATTTGGGTTAATTCTTCGTTATCGGATTCAGAATCATGCATATCTGTAGTAACGCATAAATCACGCAGTGGGAAATTATTCTTCTAATAATTTCTGATACAACTCCGCGTTAGTTGAGCTGAAATTAGGTCACGGACGATTGTCCCTTGGCCGCACATTAACTCCACTCTCTTGTTGCCTAGGTCCATTCATAACTGGTCCATGTTGATTTTGGCCTTCGCCTCCCCTACCAATCTGGTAGGACACAGGTTGGTGCTGGAATGGTCTTATAGGTTGAACGTAGCTTACCTCTCCCTCTTTCTTCTTCACACCTTGACCCTTCCTGAATCCACCTTCCATCAAAGGGGATGTGAGCTTTCCGTCTCGGATATCCGCGTCAATTCTCTCCCCAACCTCGATTAAATCAGTAAAGTCGGTAACGTGAGTTCCCAACATGATCTTGTAAAACGGATCAGATAATGTCCGAATAAAATATGAGCAGAATTCGGACCCAATCATCGGATGCTGAACTTGAGAAGCCATTAATCTCCATCTTTGTGCATACTCTTTGAACGACTCAGTTGGCTTTTTGCTCATTCTTTTTAGCTGCTCCCTGGTTGGAGCGGTGTCAAGGTTGAATTTATATTGCTTCATAAAAGCATTGGTGAGATCTCTCCACTTACGAATTTTGGAATGGTCTAACTGCATATACCACAGTAAAGCAGACCCAGTCAAACTCTCTGGGAAGAAATTTATCAAGAACTTCTCATCCCTTGACCAAACAGTCATTTTTGTGCAGTATGACTTAAGGTGGTAGATTGGGTTACTGGAGCCATCATACTTGTCGAAGTCTGGAACTTTAAACTTCTTTGGAATGGACACTCCGGGGGTTAAGCATAACTCTTCTATATCTAATGACCCCCATGTGGTTGGACCTTGTAAATCACGCAGTTGGTCCCTGACTTCCCCCAATTCTCTTTCCCAGTCCTCCTTGGCGTCATTATTTTTCCCTTTGTCATCTACCGTAGGAATCTGGAAGGTGTATGTGTCATCATATCCAGGGAACTCGTGCATATCCTTTGCCTCATCGTGGAGAAACTGTTTATCAGCCACCATCATAGGAGCCTCTTGTGTACTCTTCTGCTGCAACCCAGGACCCGGCACTCGATTAGATTGTGCCTCAGTTATAACCACTCCAGGCGAACTTCCCCCCACTTGTGCAGCAACGGGTGGATGACTAGAGGCACTAGGGGAATTATCAATGCCTTTTCCTTTAAAGGCCTCCAACAACATCTTCATCATCTCGCTCATTTGAGCCATCTGGTTCTCCATGGTTGTAATGCGATTATTCAAGGCGACTGTGTCCTCCTCAGCTCTCTGACTGCCTTCCCTTTGATGCTCTTCCATAAGCCTAGCTCTTGAACGCATGTCGTATATCCTTGTGGGATGAGTCTGGTTAGATGGGACGCGTTTCGGAGGCGCAATATTGCCTTTTTGTATTTGACCCTTACTGTTCTTTTTTTTTTTTTTTCTGTGAAGAGAAACCAAATTTAGTGGTATATAAAAAAAATGTTTCTCTTGTTTTATTATTATCGTCAGTAATATATGTATATTCGATTTTAATTTAGCTTAACCGTTTTGGCACAATTGGCAAAGGAACATCGGGCCCTCTGATACTTAAAGGATTTTATTAACCCATATAAGAATCTCAAAGTTGACACTTAACACGAGAGGGAATTAAAGACCCCTACACGATCAGGTCTTTGCATTGATTTGAGCCATGTCTAAATCATAAAGGAAATACAATTCTTTTTCCAGATCAAAGTATCAAGGGATACATTACATCAGCATTCTTAACAACTATTGAGATATTTCAACTCATTTACAACATCATTGCATAACATAAAGAACTCCGTCACTTCCTTTGGCGCACTTAATGGATTAATTAAACCTTCAGCTGCCTTCAAGGTGTTTGTGAAGCTAGGGAGGATTTCATCGGCCAGGAGAATTAATTTTCTGAACCAGGATCGGAATCTTTCCTTTTCTGCGACTTGGTCTGCATGGAGTGTCTTCCACGTCTCCATTGTCTCGGCTTGCTGATTAAGTTGTCCGACCAAGTTTTGCACCACTGCAGCATTATCACTCCTAATGAGGGATATTTCATTCATTTTCTGTTCCAATTTCTGGGCCAACATATTCAGCTCACGTCTAGTCCCACCAGATTCAAGTTTCTGCATTTGCCTCTCTAGTGTGTCCTTTTCTTTAAGGACCTTCATCAACTGAGCCTCACCAATATATATCTTCTTTTCATTCTCGATCATCCGTTGTTGAGCTTCCTCAATCGTACTTTTCAATCTTGTATTTTCTTCTTTCAGCTTTTTCACCTCGACAGTCCCCCTACTTCCTTTATACCTCTTCACCCTATCGGTCTCTGCTCGCAACACTGCACATTCGTTTCTCATTTGGTTCAAACTCCTCAGGCGTTCTTGTCTTCTTTCTTCTAGACTCTTCAATTTTTCCTTTTTCTCTTCAACTTGCCGTGTTAACTGTTCATCAATCGCACGCAGATCGTCGCCGAGCATTGGATCTTTCGGTCCAAAAGAAGGATTAGCCCCTTTTGTTTTATCCTTCAACCACTCTTGATATTCTTTAGTTGCAGCTACAATTCGCTTGCCCAATTCGCATTTCCCTTTACGTATCACTTGGCTCCACGCATTTCTTATTTTTTGACAAAGCGTCTTAGCTTCCGGATCGTTATGATAAAAATGAACCAGCCGCGTAGCCTCTCCAGATGGAATGCCTTGCTTGTATGCAAACTGTTGATGAACAATCGATGGATTGTAGTTGATGCACCCTCGAGGGCTTATGAGAGGTACATTCAGGAATTCCCCGCAACAGTATATGATTTCCTCGCTTTCCCACCAAGCAAGCTTCCACCAGATTGTGTTTTCGTCTAACTAACCAAGGGATTGAGCCCAATCATCACGAGTCATTCTTGGGGACGACAGAGCAGAACCTTCACGATTAAGGAAATCCCTAATCGGGTGGTGGATGGTGTCATGTCGTTGACCCAATTGATACTTCCTCCCATGAACATGATTGAACACCCAAACTGTGAGGAGCTGCAAGCAACACTTTAATTTTCCTCCCTTTTCTAGTTGGCAAAAACTCAATGTCAGGAACGTTTCTGCTAAAACTGCGGGCACCAAATTTACGCGATGGTTTTCTACCATCCATAGGACACTCACGGCTGCCAAATCGATTATTCCCACGGCCGATGGAAATAACACCATTCCATATATGGCTAAAGCGAGGACCCTCTTAAAAGTCACCCAATCCCCTTTTTCAGCTAAGATCTCCAAACGTCTTTCCACATACTTTCTTGAAAGACCTTCAGTTTGTCCTCTCTGATGAAGTTGGACCTTACTAAGATCTTCCCCCAAAATTTGAGCCACTGTGCGCTTCGATGGTAAGTGTCCGGGATAGTAATAAACTGAGGTATCTTTTTCTACGGGTGCATTCATGAAACTTCCATATTCCTCTAGAGTAGGTGTAATCTGGAACGTAGGGAAGGTGAAACACCTTAGTGAGCTATCCCAATACTGGACCAAGGCGGAAAGTGCTTCTGGCTGGACTGGTATTCGGAGCAAGTCTAGAATATCCCCGTATTCCCTTCGAAAATCTCGGATATGCTTTCCATTCAACTTCCCACTTAAAGTAACTAGACTTTCGACTGACTCAGCTTCCGCCTTGATTTTGAGCTTCACTCCCGTTGCAACTAGGCCAGTCTGCCTCGGATCTAGATATCGCCCATTGCCCAAAGGTTCCATTACCAATATTATGCCTACCAATCCAGTTAATCGTCCACTGTTTCAAAAATGTTCAAAACTCGTTAGCTGGTGTATCATTATTGTTAACTTGACAACTTGCCAAATCCTCAAGGAATTTATTATTCCATAGAGAATAGAGGCGTAAAGATCAATTTAAGAAGGAATAACTCCCTACATAATTGACACCAAGGTGTTCAGCAAGTTAATATAACGATCCACTAACAATCATACTATGATTTTGAATGTAATGTTCCGATATGGGAAATGACAGAAAATATTGCACTCTTTCTTGAGGGGCCTATTGCCCCATGAAAGTAAAGAGGCGGCAATTAAATCGGGAGAAATATACCTTTCTACACGATTTGGTGCCTTAAAAGATTTAAATCCCTAGTCGAAACGCAACATTCGCACGTTGGATATGCAAAACCTATAGGTTTTATAATCATCCGAAATTTTGAACATACCCACTTTTATTGAAAATTCGTTGTTTTGTGGAGGTTTGTTTTAATGAAAATAGATTAGATATTGTTTATTAGCTTATCTTATCTTCTTTCACAGTATGTTATGAATATGTGAAGAGAATCAATGTATGCTGAATGAGCTCCCTTTTATGAGATTAAGGAATGCGATTATAGCGTTTTCGGGGTCGGGAACCCCCTAGGTAAGGGTTGGTTTAGCTAATGCATACTTTCCTCATAATCAATGTATGTCCGATTGTGCAATGGCATATCATTAATTATTCCAGTAAATAGCGACAATGCGTCACTTTCCCTATGGATATCATTGGATGCATGAATGTGATGTGTAAACAATTGAAGACACCCTCCTTTGTCCTAATATGGATGGATCTTAGGTTGGGAGTATTGGTTCATAGAAGTTCGGCTCTACCTATTTAGGAAGTATCTACGGCTTGATTATCAGTGCCAATTTTGGTGGATCTATAACCCCTAATCATTGGTCCCCAAATTGCCCTCACCGTGAGATGAGGATCTTATTATATAAACCCAACCTTGAGAGGAAAAGAGATCCTACACAGGTCCAATCCATATAACAAGGTACAATTTAGGCGAAGTCTTCATGATAACCTCAGGAAGCACAAGGCTTCACAGGGAAATCAATATAAACCTCTACTAACTTAGGAACACTCAGACCCGGGTATAGGGCCCATAACGTGTGTGGGAATTTTGTGTCCGTGACGTGTGTAAGGAGGGCATTTACCTCTTTATCCTATGAACTACCCTACCTTCATCTGGTAAGCAGATTGACAGAAATAGAAACCGAAACAGAATAAGAGATAGAAACATATACATACCAAAAACAAGAAGTAAGATATAAAAACATGGTCATCTATCTTAAGGTTTCTTTCTCATGTTATCTATCCTACACATATTATGTACATAGATGAAAAATGTATAAAGCAAGCATGTAAAAGGGATGTTATCTACCATAATCATGTAAGGTAAACCACAAACAAAAAGGGAGAATAGAAATAAAAGAAGGCCATAATATTTTGCACGGCTAACTTAATTTGGGCTTGACTATCGAACATCTCCCCAGTGGAGTCGCCAAACTGTCACACCCGAAAATGCGACCGCGTGGCGCCTTTAACAGAGAAATTCAATTTTCTAAATGAACTCGAAACAGAAACTCAAAATTGAAAATACGTGTAATAACAGGGTTCAGGAGTCGCCACCAAAATTTTAATTTTTTTAAAAGGCAAAACTTTGGAAAAGCCTTTTTATTTAAAAAAAATGGTCTACGAACCAGAAAATGGGTCCGGGAGTCATTTGTGAGTGGGGAAGGTGTTAGGCACCCCACTACACCCGTTACTAAGAACGGTTACCCTAAGTCAGTTGTGCAAAAATAAAATGGCCTAAATTCTATTTCAATTCTCCCTAACAAACCACATGCAAAATAGGAATAAAGAAATTAAAGGAAATAAAAATGAAAATAGAAAAGGATGGAAATCGGTATTAAAATAAAACAGAAAGAAATTTAAGAATTAAAAGAAAAGAAATTAAAAGAGAAATATTTTATTTACATGAGCGGACTTGACCTAGGATAAAAGCCTAGGGCCTACGTACCCTTCAAGAGGGATCAAAGTCCACGTAGTTCGATTGATAAATTGTATTCAGTTGATGTTTTGTTTTGTTTTGTTTTTGTTTTTTGGTTTTTTTGTTGTTTATGTTTGATTTTTGTTTTTCTTGTTTTGTTTTGGTTGGTGTGTGTGTGTGTGTGTGTGTGTTTTTTTTTTTAATATATATATATTTTTTAATTTGTATGTTTTATGTTTTGATTTTTATTGTCCCTTTTTTTAATTTTTGTTTTTTTTTTCTTTTTAGTTAGTTTTTTTTCGGTGTTTATTTCTATTTTTATTTTATTTTATTTTATTATTTTATTTTATTTTTGAAAAAGACGAAGAAAACAAAAATGACTTTTTCCTTTAACAAATAAAACGATTTTGAAATTAGGTGATGTGTTTTACTTTGTTAAAAAAAAATTTAATTTAACTTTCCTTGCATCTTTAATTTTTCTTATCATTTTTTTTTCATTTTTTTGCTTTTCATTCATTTTTGTTTTTGTTTTATTTTTCTTTCTATTTTTATCCCCTTACTATTTTCTTACTTTTTCCAATAAAATTCTTTTTGGTATATTTATTTTTTTTGTTTTTTGTTTTGTTTGTTTTTTGTTTGTTTTTTTGTTTTTTTTTGCTTTGTTTTTAATTTGGTTCTCTTTTTCCTTTTTATGTTTATTGATTATTTTCCTTTTTTTTTATTTGAACATTTGATTCTTTGTCTATTTGTTTGCTTGTCTCTTTTTTTTTTGTCCTTTTTTATTTTTCGGATTTTGGGTCTTGGCCCTTTTTTTTTCTATTAATTATTATGATTTTTGTGTTTTCGTTACTTGTATTTTTTTTGATTTCTCTTTTTCTCTGCCTATATTTTTTGATTATTTGTTTGTTTATTATTATTTTTTATTCTCTTGGTTGTTTTTTTTGTTCTTTTTTTTTCATTGTTTTCATTTTTCGTCTCTTTATTGTTTTTCCTTTCATTCATCTTTTCATTTTTTCTCTTTTCTTTATTTATTATTTTGTTTCATTTTATTATCATTTGATTTTATTTTTTTGTGGGTTTTTGTATTTTTTTATTTGTTTTGTTTTTTTTTGTGTTCGTTTTTTTTTGTTTAAACTTTTAATTTTCATTTTTGTTGCCATCATCATTTTTCATTTCGTTTTTTCTTTTATCTTTATTTTTTTTTGTGGAATTTTTATATTTTGTGTTTTTCTTGCTTATCCTTCATGAGTTTTTTTCGTGTGCATTCTTTTTTTCTTTGTTTTGGAAAGCTTCTTTTTTTTAATAGTTAAAACGTAATTCTAACCTTTGTAAACACATCTTTTTTTTTTTACCAATAAAAAATCCATTTGACTTTCAAACAGAATCCTTTTTATTTTTTGTTTGTTTATCTTTTTATTTTCTTCTCTTTTTTTTTGAAATAATTTGAAGAATTATTTGCTGGGCCGTTGGAACCCAAACATTAAACCCATTCAAAACCTAAAAGGCCTCATGGAAGCTTATTGCCACACATAGCCTTTGGTCTGTTCCTAGTTGCCTAAGGGGATATGAAATCCCACACAGCATTGTCTAAACAAATTATGAACTAAAAAAAAACTTGTATGTGTGTGCTAGGTGTCCAACCAGGGGCAATATATCATTCTTGAGTACATTTACAGTACAGCATGAAAAGGAGAGGAAAAGAAGAAAAGAAAAAAAATGAAAAGAAACAACAAATATATACATTGTGCAAACTAAAACCCATCGTGACACATCCTTAGACTAAATCCAGAGCCTCGCTCTTGCTTCAAGAAATAAACCTTGCACAGAACACCCCATGAGCGTGGTTCGGAGCAACAGGCATAGATGAACCAAAAAAGAAACAAAACAAAGATAATGTTTATCACACAGTAAATAGGATAATGATCTGAAATCCATTTCCAAATCCTACTCGCTGTCAAGACAAATAAACAGGGCAGCGAAGGAACAAGTCAGAGAACATTTGCCTAGCCATGAATCTAAGAAAATTCATCTACTCCTGATCCTCACAAGGCAGAACAGCCACACAATGAGACAGCCAGACAAGCAAAAAAAAAATGATTTAGAAGCAGACAACCAGCTTGTCTTAACTACAAAGCCAGAACTTCATCAGGACGACAATGGAAAAATCTGGGAGCCCATGGGAATCAGACAGATATATTCTGCATATTGATTTTTTTTTTAATCCAGTTCATACAATAGAATCAAGACCTAAACCAGGAGAGGCCCTGATTGAAGCATACACATGCAGAGATACAACACAGGGACAGAATAGGTTGATCAGAATACATTACTACACCAGTAAAAATACCAATGGAACTCGAAGAAATAGAACACATTGCTTAACAATTTTTCCACATCAGTAAAACGTCAAACAAGATTTAAGGACCATCATAAAATGCCAAAAATTTATTTTGCCTATGATGAATATCAGAGCAGAACTATTGCATGGAAAGGCAATCAGAATCTAAATTCAGTAAGCAAAAATTCTGAAGTTAAATTCTCACTCGAAACATGTTCATCCATACAGGAAAATCAGTAGTTGAGTCATAGAGAGAAAAGAATACCTTCGTCCTTATGCGTGAATATCTCCTTTGATTTCTGCCCGTCTGCGCATTCCCCTTCAACCTCTGAACCTCCTCTCTTCGCTGGATCCCAAATCCCGAATTCCTTCGATCAAAGATTCCTAAATCTCTCGAGCTCCCTCTCTCGACCTTTCCTCCTCGGCCAGAAAATCCTCAACCCTTCGTCGCTCGATTACTCCCTAACTGGAAAACCCTCCATCTCCTTTTCTCCGATTTCTCACTCGATTTTTTCTCTCCCAGAATCCTTTCCCGAAAACTCCTTCAGACCTCTCAAACCCAAACTAGGATCCCACTGTAATTTCCTTCTCCTCTCTCTGATTCTCCCTCCGAAAAAAAAACCAAAAAGCCCTCCCCTCCAGAAAACTCTCCCTCTTTTTATAACGGATCCGAGAGTGGCCTTCACTCTCGCTCTCGCACCTCACCATCTGCTCTACGTACGGGCTCCCCTCGCGTTCGCGTTTGCCTGCTCCACTAATTCCATAGCACCAGCACTCACTTCCCGTACTAATTCATTCGAAAACACCTGCGGGAGAGCCAGAGCAGAGGGGGGGGGACCAGAGGCGTCTAGGGTTCTCCTTTCTGCTTCCTTGGGCTTCTGGTGAGTTATCCGGGTAGTGGATTCGGGTCAATGAAATCAGAGGTCCAACATGCAACACCCCACGCGAGACAGGCCCATTTCTCTTTTCCTTTTCGACCCAATTCTGGCCTTATTTTGGATTGAACTTTTTCTCTTTTTTTTTTTTCATTTTTTGTTCTGATTTGGCCCAATTCCAATCCCCTACCATTTTCTTATTTCATTATTACTTATTTATTTTTTATCTATATTATTGTTTTTTTTTAATTTATATATATATATATTTAACTATTTTCTTCCTTTATTTATTTATTTGCTTATTTTTGTTATTCCTCCTTTGATTTTTCTCTTGTTTCAATTTTAGATTAATGCGTTTTTGCTTCTTTCTCTTTTTTTTCTCTTTTTTTTTTGAGTTTTCCTTTAATTTTTTTGAACTAAAAGGATTTGTTTGATTTTATTTATTTATTATTATTTTTTTTACTATATACACATATATATATATTTTTTAATTTTATTATTATTTTGGAAGACTGCCTGGACAAAATACAGTATTTACAGTTGCCCCTCTTTACTTGTTTCTTAGGCAAAGGAATTGAAAATGTAATTTGTGATTTTTTTTTTTGCATAAGAAATAAGTAAAGATAAGAACACGTATTTTGTCTGAAGCAATTTGATTGGCATCTGGCAACATGTAAAAGGAAAGAGCAACCCAAACAAAATATGGTGTTTACAGACTGCCCCTCGTTACTTGTTCTTTAAGCAAGGAGATCAAAAATGCAAATTCTGATATCTTTAACTTAAGAATAAGTAACGATGGAAACACATATTTTGTTTGGGGAGCTAATAGGTCAAGGAGAGTTAACTTACCTGGATGCGCTGGAATTTGATATAAGTTGCTTGCAAGCACAAGATCTCTGAAGGTATGTCCAATTTATATAAGATTTTGGAGTGCTTGGCGTATGCAGGACTTTTGGTTGCCTATTCTAGTAGGACTTTGGATGCCTGTTCGAGCAGGACTTTTATTGGCGCCTGTTCTAGCAGGACTTAAAGGTGCCTATTCTGGTAGGACTTTGGTGCCTATTCTGGTAGGACTTTGGGTGCCTATTTTGCGTAGGACTTTGGTTGCCTATTTTGCGTAGGACTTTGGGTGCCTATTCTGCGTAGGACTTTGGTTGCCTATTCTGCATAGGACTTAAGGTGCCTATTCTGCGTAGGACTTTGGGTGCCTATTCTGCGTAGGACTTAAGATGCCTATTCTGCGTAGGACTTTGGGTGCCTATTCTGCGTAGGACTTTGGTTGCCTATTCTGCGTAGGACTTTGGGTGCCTATTCTGCGTAGGACTTTAAGTGCCTATTCTGCGTAGGACTTTAGGTGCTTATTCTGCGTAGGACTTTGGTGCCTATTCTGCGTAGGACTTTGGGTGCCTATTCTGCGTAGGACTTAAGGTGCCTATTCTGCGTAGGACTTTGGTTGCCTATTCTGCGTAGGACTTTGGATGCCTATTCTGCGTAGGACTTTAGGTGCCTATTCTGCGTAGGACTTTGGTTGCCTATTCTGCATAGGACTTTGGTTGCCTATTCTGCGTAGGACTTTGGGTGCCTATTCTGCGTAGGACTTAGGGTGCTTAATAAAAAGTCAAATATTTGTTTTTACTTACCCCGGTATGAACCACAGTTTATATAGGGTATGCAAGTGTAAAATGCATGGAACATGTTATGCTTTATGTGATGAACTGTAAATCTTCTTTGTGTTTGCCCCAGTGTAAACGAGAGGCAAGTGTGTGGATATATGATTTTTATATTTTATTATTTTATCATCATTTTTCTTTTTGTTTGCCCCAATGTGAGCTAGGTGAAGTGTAAGTTGCCAAACTTCTTTTAATTATTATTATCAGTTTTCTTTATGACTTTGACTTGATCGGGATTCTTGGATTCTCGGACTTTTTATCATTATTATTATTGTTATTATTATTATTTATCATTCTTGACGAGTGAAACATACCCTTTATTATTATATCTTTTTTTTTGTTTTATTTATTTACACATTTTTTTTCAGAAAAATTCTGGTGTGACCAAAACATATTGTTTGTTCAAAACGCTACTCATTTAACCAGACCTCGGATATTTCGGCTCACATCCAATCGGGAATGCTTGGAGCTCCACCAACATAACATTGTGCACTTTTATCTTGAAAGTTGCAGTTGTCTTTGTCGTTTGTCTTTTGGAAAGAAATCACCATATAATTCACATATGTCTCAATGATTAAGTTCGAGATGAAGATGGCATGCTGATTTATTTGATGTTTGATTCTAGTCTATCCTCCTGGTATTGATTAAGACAATTAGTTCAAAGAAGATTGTAACACTGACATCCCAAATAATTGCTTTAACAAACGTCGTTCCTTGGTTATCAATTCATTTGTAGAGAAACATGAACGTAGCAGTTATAATGTAAGTGAACTATGACTTGTAGCAAAAATAGAAATCGTTGAAAGAACGAGTTCTAATTAGAAGTTTATTAAGCACATAAGAGTTAAAATAACAGGTGATTTGAGATATGAAAAAGACAGAAAAGACGAAAACTGAGAAGTATTTCGAAGAATGTCCTCTACAGGTAGCCCGGTCTCCCCTACGTAAGGTGATTCTTTGCATCATACGAGACATGCATTTTGCCGAATCCAACATGAAGTCTGTGACTTCTGCACTTTGACCCAACTTGAACTTCAGATTCCTCTTTACCTTTACCTAAGCATTTTCTCATATTGTTTGACAGTCTTTCCCTTCCTCCTCTGATTTTCTTTTCCTTTTTTCTTCTTTTTTTTCTTTTTGTTGCTCTAATTTTTGCCTAGGCCGCCCATTTGGGTTTCCAGCCTAGCGAGCTTTTACCATGCTCTAACTTTTGCCTAGGCTGCCCATTTGGGTTTCCAGCCTAGCGAGCCTTCCCCTCTTTTTACGCAAAATATTTTTTCACTGCATCAGAATTGAAAGGCTTAGGCAATTCGTGACCGTCCATATCTGTCAAAACTAATTCCCCTCCTGAGAAAGCATGCTTCACAATGTAAGGCCCTTCATAGGTAGGAGCCCATTTGCCCCGAGAATCATCCTGGTTTGGCAAAATTCTTTTAAGAACTAACTCACCGGCCTTGAACTCTCTAGGACGAAGCTTTTTATCGAAAGCTCGTGCTACCCTCTTTTGATACAACTGTCCATGGCATATAGCGGTAAGTCTGCGCCCCTCGATCATATTCAACTGTTCATACCGAGCCTTCACCCAATCACTTTCATCTAAATTGGATTCAATTAATACTCGCAAGGTCGGGATCTCAACCTCAATAGGCGTGACAGCTTCCATTCCATAAACCAGAGAGTACGGAGTTGCCCCAGTCGATGTACGCACAGTCGTGCGATAGTCGTGCAAGGCATACGGGAGCATATCGTGCCAATCTTTGTAAGTGATTGTCATTTTAGCAATGATCGTCTTTATATTCTTATTTGCCGCCTCCACTGCTCCGTTCATCTGTGGTCGATACGGTGCTGAATTATGGTGTTTGATTTTAAACTGTTCACAGAGTTTGGAGATCTCTGTTCCATTCAGGTTTGCAGCATTATCTGTGATAATCTTTTCAGGTATTCCATAACGGCAAATGATGTTTGCTTTGAGAAACTTGCAGAAAGCCTTTTGAGTAACACTGGCGAAGGAATTAGCTTCTATCCACTTGGTGAAATAATCAATGGCAACCAAAATGAAACGATGTCCATTTGAGGCCTTGGGGTTAATTGGGCCGATTACATCAATGCCCCACATAGAGAACGGCCAAGGTGCTACCAAGTTATGTAGCGCAACTGGTGGCGCACTGATTTTGTCCGAATATATTTGGCATTTGTGACACTTACGAACATAATCGATGCAATCTTTCTCTATTGTTAACCAAAAATATCCGCATATCTGGATTTGTTTGGCTAACATAAGCCCATTCGTATGTGTACCGCATATTCCTTCATGTACTTCTGTGACTATCTTCTGGGCTTCCTTTGCATCTACACATCGTAACAGGGTGCCATCGTGACTTCTCTTGTATAGGATCCCATTACTGATGAAGAAATTCATGGCTAGACGCCGGATGGCTTTTTTATCACTTTCTACGGCCTCAGCTGGGTATTCCCTACTCGTCATGTAAGTTTTGATGTCATGATACCAAGGTCGCCCGTCATGCTCCTCCTCTATGTTTAAGCAATATGCCGGTAAGTCTCTGGCTTCCACGCAAAGTGGTTGGACTTGGACTCCATAGTCGAGTCGGATCATCACTGCTAAGGTGGCTAAAGCATCTGCAAATTGATTCTTGTCTCTGGTAACATGATGAAAATTGATTTCTTCAAATTGCTTGACTAACTGGGCCAAAAAATTTCTGATATGGAATCAATTTTGAATCCTTAGTTTGCCACTCTCCGGTCACCTGATGAATTATAAGGGCTGAGTCACCATAAACCTCGAGACTCTTGATACCCAAAGTTACAGCAGCATTTAGCCCATTAATGCAAGCTTCATATTCAGCCACGTTATTAGTGCATTCAAATTCTAATTTAATAGCCACCGGAAACTGCTTTCCTTCAGGTGATATGATTACTGCCCCAATACCGTAGCCATGCATGTTTGCAGCCCCATCAAAATACATCTTCCACTGCCCATCATCATCGCCTCTTTCATCTTTACCCTCCTCAATAGCCAATATGTCCTCGTCAGGAAAATGAAAATCCAATGGTTGGTACTCATTCAAAGGATTTTCAGCCAAGTGGTCCGCTATGACACTCCCTTTCACAGACTTTTCCGTCATATACTTGACATCATACTCTGATAGAATCACCTGCCATTTTGAGACCCTCCCAGAAACATGCAGGCTCTCAAAAATATATTTGATGGGATCCATCCGAGAAATTAGCCAAGTGGTAAAATAGAGCATGTATTGCCGCAAACGCCTAGTGGTCCATGCTAGCCCACAGCAAGTCTTCTCGATCAGTGAGTAGCGGGCCTCACATTCATTAAATTTTTTACTCAAGTAGTAAATTGCTTGCTCTTTCCTTCTAGAGGTATCATGTTGTCCCAGTACCGCCCCCATCGATTTCGGCAAGATGGGTAAATAGAGGATCAATGGTCGTCCTTGCGTGGGCGGAACCAGAATTGGGGGATTTAACAGATATTCTTTAATTTTGTCAAAGGCTTGTTGACAATTGCTATCCCATCCATCGGTGTAATTCTTTTTTAACAATTTGAAAATCGGCTCACAGGTTGCAGTTAAGTTGGCAATGAATCTTGCTATGTAATTTAGCCACCCCAAGAAACTCCGGACTTCTTTTTCTATTTGTGGAGACGGCATTTCTCGAATTGCTTTGACCTTATCGGGATCCACCTCTATTCCCCTCTGGCTTATCATGAAACCCAGCAGTTTTCCAGTCACAGCCCCAAAGATACACTTGTTGGGATTCAAGCGAAGTTTGTATTCACGCAACCTTTCAAACAGCTTTCTCAAAACTACCACGTGGCTTTGCCCTTCTCCAGATTTAGCCACCATATCATCTACATACACTTCAACCTCTTTGTGCATCATATCATGGAAGAGTGCCATCATGGCTCGTTGATAAGTCGCTCCTGCATTCTTTAACCCAAATGGCATCACTCTATTACAATATGTCCCCCATGGTGTAATAAACGTGGTCTTCTCTTTGTGATCTTTATGCATAGGGATCTGATTGTACCCTGAGTAACCATCCATGAAGGAATACCGGTGGGCGCGTGCGGTATTATCAACTAACACATCAATGTGAGGCAAGGGAAAATCATCCTTCGGACTTGCCTTGTTCAAATGCCTATAATCAACACACATGCGGACTCTTCCATCTTTTTTCGGGACTGGTACGATGTTTGCTACCCACTGAGGGTATGTGGACACTTGAAGGAATCCCGCTTCTAATTGTTTCATGACCTCTTCTTTGATCTTTAAAGACATGTCGGGGCTCATTCTCCTCAACTTTTGCTTTTTTGGCTCAACATTCGGGAATAAAGGAATCTTATGAGAGGCAATCTCTGGGTCCAGTCCGGGCATGTCTTGATAAGACCATGCAAAGACGTCCATGTATTCCCTAAAAAGCTGAATCATTTCTTTCTTCTCGGGATTATCCACCACTTTAACCTCCCTTTTATCTCCCTCTGTCCCTAAATTAATATTTTCGACTATTTCTTCATGTGGGCATATTCCTTTATCTTCGGAATCAAGCATTTCCTCAAAGATTTGGGTTAATTCTTCGTTATCGGATTCAGAATCATGCATATCCGTAGTAACGCATAAATCACGCAGTGGGGACTCGGGGACTTCTGCGTTGGACAGGAGTCCCGAGGAAAATGATTTCTCTAAAGTTACGACATCAGTGATATCCTCAATTTCCCAGTTATCCAATCTTTCCCCGGAGTCATCAACCGTGATTCAAGTCTTAATTCCTTGCACGACGTCGTCGTCAACCATTGAAATGTTCAAGCGATTCATGACCTCTGAAGGATTTGGAAAAGTTTCCCTAATATGAGGAATTTTCTGCTTCTCTTGGCCTTTGTTCCCCTTTATGCTTGGTTGCACTCTCGGTTGGTCTAGCAATAGAGTTTCATACCCTAATCCTTGACGCCTAGGATTTTCCGGGAGAGTAATAGGCTGTTCAATTCCTTGCAGTTGTATCCCCAGTCCTTTTCCAGATTGGAACCCATTCTTTTTCAACATTTTCATCACGATCTGATTAACATTTCCGGTAGTAGGCTTGGGCCCCTCCGCTTCCAGGCCTTGAAACGGCATTTCCGTTTCTTGTTCAGCAGCTTCGATATATGGCAGTGAACTGGGTTTACTCAATATTATTTCCTCTTCTCCCTTAATGGTGATTATCCTTCTAATAATTATCAAAATACAGTGTTTACAATCTCTTGTTTTTCCCCCTTCTTTTTTTTTTCTTGGTAGAATGGAGCATTAAATGCAGAAACTTTTTGATTGAAATAGAGGATGCATGTCCTCAATGTTCATCTCCTTTTTCTTAATGGCACCATGCTGTGTAGAGAGTTTATCTTTTCTCTATTAATGCTCTTTAAAGCTTGTTTCATAAGTTAGACAAATCGTATATTCTTTTATACAAAATGGTTAGTTGTAGAAGAGAGATAATAAAGTTGGCACTAATATATCTTATTTCATTTGTATTATTTGAAAAGCAAAGGTAGATAAAATTTGTCAACTAACTCATTAATAAAAATTTAAGTTATTTAAGTGATAAAATTTTAATTGGCCAAATTTTAATTGGACTTTTTCATATATAAAAAAACTTTGGTTTTATTATCATTAAAGTCATGGGCTAAGTGGAACAATTGGGCTTTATAAACCTTGGGCTAACAATCTCTCTTTTTTGATAATGATAAAATCCATAAGCAAAATTAGATATAAAAAAAGCTATTAACAGATTATAATAAGCTTTCCCTGAATGTCAGCTTCCATAATTAAGCAGAAATAGATTCAGAAAGTTAAGCATAGTTAAGAGATAAGTTAAGTTTAGAGTTAAGCGTAACTAGTAAGCAAAGCTAAGTAAATGTTAGGCATAGATAAATTTAAGTTAAATGTAATCATTAACAAGTAGATATTCTGCCCTTTTGTGATAAAGTTAAGTTCACTTTAACTAATAGATATAATTCATCGATAATTTTGCATAAATATTTTTCTTCCCTTTTTTGTCAACAGTAAAAGGGGCAAGCATAGAGAAAATGCAGAGAAGAATTATTAGCAATCAAAAAGTGGTAAAAAATCAACAAGAATTATATTAGCATCAAATAAAAAAAAATCACACACAAAGAAAAATGTCTAAAGAATTTAGCCATCATAGCATTTCAAATTTTAAGGACCATAAAACTAAAGATTATCAATTTACTCTCAAATGAAATTGATCGGCTAGGATCTTAAAAGCTTGAGTCACCATTTGAGTTTATTAAGTGAGTGAGGTATCAAAAGCATGTAGACTCTATAACAGGCTTTCCTTTTTGGCCTAAAACACTTCCTTAGTTTCCTTTACGTCATTAAAGAGGCGATTATACTTATGCTCAAGCTCCTGGCCTGAATGAGTTACAAAACTATGTTATCATTCGATTACCTCAATGATAGATAGTTCAATAGAGGGGGAAGTGAAGGCAACTAGTGGTGAAGTATTTGAGAGTAGAATTGATTGATTCTTAAAAGGAAGTTGAGGTAGGTTATCCGAGGGAGGTGAGATAGAGCCAAAGGAAAGTGAAGTTTATTAGATGAAGAGGACTTAATTTCTTGAATGGGTAATACTTCATCCTTCAAAACATCATAATTAGGAAAGGAATAAGCTAGAGTATCAATGATAGTTGCTTCTACCAAGTCAGTAGTCTCTAGTTCAAGTAGCTTAATTTTGTTGTTTGTCTCTCAAACTTTATCGTTAAGCTCTTGAACTCCAACTTTTGCAGCATGTTCTTCCTCAATTTTTTTCCTTACTTTCTTCAATTCTAGTCATTACAGCATGTGCATCCTCAATTGCTGTAACATGTTCTTTGTAACATTAGGAGGTTGAGTGGAGGTTCCTTCAACGTTAGTTGCATCAACGGGTTTAGGTGGAGGAATAATATCAATGGATTGATCTAGATGTTCCTTTGGAACATAGGCATTTAAGACTTCAACATGACCTAATTGGGATTCATCAATCTTAAAAATTGAAATTTCCTCCTCTCATATGTCTACCTCTGAGACGATTATCAATGTTCTAGTAGAAGTTAATGTTAATGGCACTACTCCTTGAATGCTTTCTAAATATGAGCAAAGGACAAGTTCATTTACTTGCTTAACTACCTCAAATTCATTGTCTTCTACTTTAGAGGATGATTCTTCTTTAGGAAAATAAGTGTTCTTAACAATATGCTCTAAAAAAGAATCAATTCTAGGTACAGGCTATTTAGAGGACCTACCTTCTCCTTGTGGTCTAAGAGAAAAAGGAGGCTTGAGGATGCAATGCCTTAACTCTAAATGCTATAGAATCTATCATATATTCCCCCATATTGCACTAACGAGTCTAGTCTAATATACACATAGTTCGTAACAACCTATAATTTAAAAATAAAAATAAAAACTAAATTATTAGTGTTAAACAAATTATCTTAAGGTGGAAAACAATAACTAATAAATTTTAATTACATTTTTTAAAATAAAAATTTATCTTATGAAATTATTTGGATACTTATTTTATACTCAATAGAATTCTTTTATATATCAACATTTCTAGATAGATTATCCTTATTAGATGCAAACACTTATAACACCTTATTTTAATTATTGGGTTTTAAAATAAATTTGTTAGTACCTTATTCTAATCCTAATAACAGAAAATGCTATATCTTTTTCTCTTTTTCCTTTCTTTCTTTTTCTCTTTTTTTTTTCTTTTTCCTTTTCACTTTCCACCTATTTTCATGACATAGCCCCACTTCCAAGACTATTCATCATATTCTTTCTCCCTCAATTAATCAATCCTTTATGCAACCACCATTTAACCTTTTATCTAGCTACCACTGCCACCTGCTCCAACCATTGCTACCACGTTCTACTCTACCATCCTCACACTGTGGCTATTCATAAAAGGGTCATAGCTTCTACCATTACTATTGTGAGAAAGCTTCCAGTTTGGGGATTTTGAGTTTGTTCTTTCAAAGTGAAAATTCACCCTTAAATTTTCATCTAACAAACTCTATAAGGAAATTCTTAAACTTATATTGAATTTATAAAGTTTTATTTTAAAAAATTCTAGATTTGAAGTTAGCGATGATGATTTAGAGTAAATTTGATATTTTAGTCATTATAATTTATGTTTAGTCAAATTAATATTATAAGATATTAATTGGATTGTTAGTTGAAAACTTTATACTCAATATGGTTTTAGGCATTGTTAAGGAAGCCCCGTTAGCTGAGGTTGTGCCTTGAAAAGACTTCTACTATTGGTCCCTAACGAAGAGTGTGTAAATAACAAAGTGACACATCTTGTTTGCACCTTTTATTTTTCTTGCCTTGACTATTATTTTAAAGAATTCTTATTTTGTTGCTATAGGAAAGCAAATATTAAATTTTTAAAAATCATCAATCACAAAATATATGATAAATAATGGTAAAATTTATGAATATATGACGTGAGAATGTTCTTATAAATGTAAGGTATATATGATGGTAAATCTCCTTATATGTTTTCATACCATGACTTTTATTTAAATTCTTTCATTTATTTATTATATATATATATTATTTTTCAAATTCTAATTTTTCTTATATGATTTTCTTAATGTGGATTTGTTTCTAATTAATTGATAACTATAATACATATCTTTGAATTATTTTTATTTTAATATCATTTATTTATTTATTTATGATATAATATTTATTTATATTATTTAAAAATAATTTTTCTTTTTTTATGAATAAAGTGATGAGAATGGTGAATATTTATTTTGTTTTCTTATATTTTTATTAAATTATTTTTATTTCCATGATGAGATTTCTTTGTTTAAATTATATTAAATTTATGATTTAGTTTAACATATTTTTAAATCATTCATTTAATTGAATTTGAAAGGTTCCGTTATAATCAAATTTTTGTAATATTCACTTCTAAATTATTTATGTTTGGTGTGACACTTAAAAAGAGTAGTTCTTTCTTCTTGACTGCACTATAAAAATTTAAAAATCATATTAAGTAGTATAGAATGCTTAATATATTACTTATGAATATTGAAAATCTAAATCTTGCATTAAGTAGTGTGGAATGCTTGGTGTAGTACTTAAGAAAATAGCTTTTCCCTTTGTCAATGCTTTTAAAAGTGGATTATGGGTGCCTCATTAGGTCCTATTATTAATTTGTACTATATATTTAAAAAGGTAATGGATGAGATACAGTGTGAACCCTATAAACGTTAATGAGGGTAATGGATTAGATGTACTTAATTAAATTAAAATGTGATGAAAAATATAGGACACTATGAGATGTAACAAACAGTATGGTGGCACTGTGAGATTATGAAATAAGAAAAGTGAGGTGGCATTGAGATGTGAAATGTGAAAAATGCAATAACACTCAAATGTGAAAAGTATGGTAGTACTAAAATGAGAAATAAGTAAAGTGTTGTGGCACTATGAGAAGTAACATGATATGTCTTCTCACATAATATCTATCTAATTAGTTTTTAATTGTTTGTCTTTGAAAGTTATATTTTTTAAAGTTAGTTACTACTTGAACAAAAGTATTTATTTTATATATATATTTATTCTTTAATATTATGAATCTTATTTTATTTTATTAATACTACTTGATTGAGAAAATGTCAAATGTGCTTGGTTTTTCTTCTACGTATTTTGTTATTTATACACTTATTAAGTCAGTGGTAAACTTATTTCATTCCTTATGTTTATTCTTTTTTTTTTTAAGATCAGTAGGTAGTCAAGTAAAGTGCTCGAGAACTAGTTTATCTTCTTAGACACATTAGGTATTCCTTTACTAGATGATGATGATATAAGACTCTACAATGTTGTGACTACTAAGTATTAGGTTAGATAATATAGAGTTATGCAGGCCTTGTAATAACTATAGTCTTTTGAAGATATTTACATTTCTTTTCATTATCTTTCTTTGTTTTATTTTAAGAAGTGTTGGATATTGAATTGTGGATGATTGCTCATATTGGGAAATATCTATTTTTCAAGGGAGGTGTTGTCAAATTTTTGGCAACTCCCAAATGGTTTTGATTATGGAATAAGATTAGTATATTTGATTTTACATAAAATCTTTAGTTTGACTTAGTCTTTATGTTAGTTAAATAGTTAAACTTGTTAGGATAATTTGGGCTTAGTCTATATGTTGGGCATGACCAAGAATTTGGGTCGTGACATAGTACATGCTTTTGATGGATATAGCATTATAGGCGGAGTTTATAGTTCTTGAAGTAAAACAGTCAAAATTTGCTCCTTATTTTTTGAAGATTTTTGTCAGCAATATTTTATATGATAGACTAGCTATTTGAAGCCTGAGCTTTAATGCTTCTTTTAAAATCTTTATCATCTAGAAAAAGACATCAACTTTTATCCTTTTCTTAGAGCAGTAGGTCTAGAACACTTCTCTTCAAATTAAAATATCAAGCATCCTATTCCTGAGAAACAAAGTGGTGCCAATAAGATGGCAGCCACATTATACTTAAAGGACAGAACTTGAGCATTTACTATTGATCCTTTCAACAAATCCTGTCACTTAACTAAATAGTCCAACACATTATTATATTAGAGCTTTAGTTTTTTAGACTAGGAGCAACTACTAAAATGATAATTTTTGGATTTGGAGAAGGGCACATTAAATAGTCATTTTAAAGTAGCAATTCCAATAACAATCAATTTTTCATTTAAGATTGATCTTATGGCTTTTTCGGTTTTAACACCATAAAATTTGCATAAAACATTCATATGAGATCTTTATAACTTGGCTCATTAATATAGATAAAGGAGAACCAGTTTTGAGTTTTGAATGCCATCTTAATGTTGTAGTTAAGTTGGGATAGGATCTCAAAATCTATGCTCCGACTTAGGGCTATTGGTCAAAAGGAAAAATTCTATAAAGTACCTATCAAGAGCCTCACTTAAATAGAATAGCAATAATAGTTCTTCCCATGGTTGAAGGTAGGTTAGGGGATCAATACCTTTGATCTTTTGTTTCCCTTTTCTCAGTGGTACTGCCTTCTTGATTAAAATGGGTTTTGCTGCTTAAAATAATTTTGACCTTGGTTGACTATCATGGCTCCTTCTTGGAATGCTCTTTTTGACTTTCTTTAGAACTCCTTTTTCTCTTAGGGTTTTAAACCCTAAATGCTTTCTTCGAGGTCTATTGTTGATCCTTTGTCATTTTCTTTAATCGATCATTTCCATGACTTGTTTTTTTCTTCTTATCTTCTTCGTCAACATTGATAATGCCTGCCATAGGAATAAACTTCTTTGCTCTATAAGATCTTCTAATGTGGAATGTAAACCAATTAACCACTTTTTCCATACATTGTTAGGGCTTTAAGTTCTTTATAATGTCTTGAGAGAAAGAGAGAGAAACTGAATGGCTCAAAAGTATAAATTAATGCTTCATTTTTGTGAGATTAAATTGCATGTCTTGCAAGATGGTAACTACCGTAATCCAAATTGATAATATGTTTCAATCAAATAGTTCATTTAAATTTTGAACTTTTAGCCTTAAGAATTTTTGTGAATTAATTTCAAAAAATTAATTCTGGATAATATTTGTGCATGTGACATATACAATTTCTCAACTATTATACACGTGAGCATGGTTAAGTAAATAAAGTGTAAGCAACACAAATGTAAGGCAAATATACAAATACAAAAATTAAGCAAATAAGTGAAGAATATGCAAAAGTTAAGTGAACATGGAGAAGTTAAGTATAAGTGTCAAGTTAAGTACACACAATAGGTTAAACATAGAATGAAGTTAAGTGAAGACAAGTAATTTTAACATGAGAGCACATAAGGAAATCATTAGATATTATCAATTATCCCTAGTTCCTTTTTAAGGAAAAGAAATCTATTTTTAGGCAAAAGTTTCATGAAAATATCAACAAGTTGATCTTCAATTTAGACATATAATACCTCCACGTCTTCTCTTTGAATATAATCTTTATAAAGTGATGTTTTAATTCTATGTACTTTATCTACGAGTGATGAATTGTTGCAGAAAAAGGAATGTGGTCGTAATATAGTTAGTAGTCCTTAAGTTGCTACTTTATCCAGAAGAGTTAAGTGTAACAACTTCTTACAATCATATGTTCTGCTTCAGTTGTTGAGAGGGCTACTGAACTTTGTTTTTAACTAAGCTAAGACACTAATGCATTTCTAAGAAACTGGCAATAGCTACTAATGCTTTTCCTATCTAATTTGTCACTTGCAAAGTTTGCATCTGTATATCCTATTAGATTAAAATAATCAGTTTAAGGATACCACAATTCATAATTTCAAGTACCTATAAGACATCTAAAAATTCATTCAAGTGTCATAAAATGTGACTTTTTTATATTAGCTTGAAATTTGGCACACTTATAGACAACAAACATTATATTTAGTCTACTTGTAGTCAAGTATAATAATGAGCAAATCATACCTTTATACTTTTTTCTAATCAAAATCTTTACCCTTTTTCATCATTGTCTAAACTTAAGGAGGGACACATCAGAGTACCCTAGTTTAGAATTTTTAAACTCATACTTTGTAATCAATTCCTTTGTGTATTTAGCTTGATTGATAAAATTTTTTTCTTTAGTCTGCTTGTTTTAAAGTTCAAGGAAGAAGTTCATCTCACCTATCACGCACATTTCAAATTCTCCATTCATTAGCTCAGAAAAATCCTCGTACAAAAACTTGTTAGTGCTATCAAATATAATATCATCTATATATATACAAGTAAAAAAAATCAATTTTATTTCTTTTTATCAAGAAAGTTGACACAACATTTCTTCTTCAAAATCCATTTTCTAAGAGAAAAATGCTCAACCTTTCATATTAAGCTATAAGAGCTTACTTTAAGTTATTAAGAGCCTTTAAAAATTTGTAAACATGGTTAGGAAACTTATCATATTTGAATCTAAGGTTTCACAACATACACTTCCTTATTTATAAAAACATTAAGAAACATACTTTTACATCCATTTGATGTAGCTTAAATTTCATATATGAAGTATAGGCAAGCAGCATTCTAACAGATTCAAGTCTAGCAACAGGGGTGCAAGTTTCATCAAAGTCTATTCCTTCATCCTAAGTGAAACTTGAAGCCATAAGTTTAGCCTTGTTTCTGACAATGTTACCTTGCTCATCTAACTTGTTATAGAAGCCCATTTTATGCCAATGATTAAAGCTCTTTTAGATGGCTCTACTAACTTCCACACTTGATTTCTTTTAAAATGGTTTATATCTTCTTGCATTGCCAAAATCCAACCTTCATTGCCAAGAGCTTTTTCAATTGTTTTAAGCTTTATCTATGAGAGTAAAGTGAGATTGTTGTAATTTTCCTAGACAATGATCTTATTCGTCATCCTTCACTTGGATCTCCAAGTATGTACGACATTAAGTAGGATGTAGAATGCTTCCATTCTCATGGTATCTTGACATCTCTAACATCTTAACTTGTATTTTGAGTTGAGGATGATGGCTCAAAACCTTAATCAATAGGAGGATTCTGCATTTTGCTATTGCTTCCTTCAAAAATTTGCAGTTAGCTAAGTCTTTAAGTTAGCTACATGCTTTAATCTTTGTTAACAATTTGAAGTTTATTTCCTTAAAGGTTGAGTTCATTCCACCTTTTATTTGCAATAGTGAGTAGACTTGTATAGGGGTCATTCCTTATTTCTTGAACTCCAATGATAGTTTGCCTCTTATTATTTGTTATTGCTAATTATTTATCCTCATCTAACCTTACATATCTTCTTAATAGGGGATTAGATGCATTAAAAACAACATGCATAAATTCTTCTATCACCATAGTTCATGTATTATAGACTCTATATGCTTTGCTAGTGTTAGAATAACCTAAGAAAATGCTTTTATCACTATGTGCATCAAATTTACCTAAGTTATCTTTACCGTTATTATAAATAAAACATTTACAACCAAAAGCATGAAAATAACTAATATTGAGTTTCCTTCCTTTTGATAATTTATGTGGAGCTTTCTTAAGAATGGGTTTAATGAAACATCAATTTAGGATATGGCTAGTAGTGTTTATACTTTCAACTCAAAATTATTTAGGAAGATTATTATTGATAAGTATAATTTTAGCCAAATCTTGAAGAGTGTGATTCTTCCTTACAATCACTCCGTTTTGCTGAGAAGTCCTAGTGTTGAAAAATTGTAAGTAAAACCTTACTCATTATAAAATTTTTTACACAATTTGTTCTTAAATATCTTGCCATGATCACCTTGAATACTTAAGATTAAATACCCCGGTTCTCTTTGAATCTTTCTATAAAAGACCTTAAAATTTTTAAATGCTTTATCTTTATGACTTGTGCTAAGAAAACTATGGTTCAAACCATCTATTAAGCAAACATGATCAACAATAATTATCACTTCACTTTAGCACTTTTGATGATTTTACCTTTACTTCCATCATCGAACGTAACTAATCCTCTATCTTTATGGGTGAAGGATATAAATTTAAAGGGATCTCTAGTCATGTGCCAAGAATAGCCATTATCTAAAAACCTTTCATATTTTGATATCTTTTCCTTTAAGCATACCTATACATAATTCAATTTTTCTTAGGTACCTAAAATTTTATTGATCGTTTAGGATTAGTTTTGGGTACAATAGTACCCTTTGGAACATAAATCAATTTTTCCTTCTTAAATTTGCACTTATAATAATCATGGCTAGATTAATTGTAGGAAAGACAAGAAATAGAGAACAAGGACTTAAAAAAGATTTTTTTATATAACTTAACATTTTTTTTGTAACTAACTCCTATTTTATCACATATGCATTTTTGTTTTTCTAAGAGCATATTTAAATTCTCCTTACCTTTCACAAAATTTACTAAATCTTAAGTTAAGGTTTCAACTTGTTTTTTTTTTTTTAAGATTTTGTCTTCTTTAAGAGCTAACATGAACTTATTTTCAAGAATTTAAACATTCTTTTCAAATTTGGAATTCACTTTAATTTGATCCTTGTACTTGAAAAATAACTTTTTAAAATTAACAAGTAGATCACTAAAGGTTTCATAATGTTCATCATAAGATAAGGAGGGTTAAACTTATATCTCATTATTTTCAAAAGCTATGAAGCATATATTTGCCATATCTTGTTCTAGCTCCTCTATCTTCATTATCATCATCATTCCATACTGCCATCACTTTCTTCTTTTCGTAGGATTTGACTAGCTTCATCTTTATGTGAGTGCATTCAAATTTAATGTGTCTATTCTTCCCATATTCATAATTTGATATTGTCCATTGCTTGGCTCTTCTTTCCTAAGGGTACTTTTTGATACGTTCTCTTTTATTCTTCCATTGTATCTTTTTTTCTTAGCATAATGTTCTAATTTCTTTATGAAGAATGTAGCATCCGATATTTTATAAAAATACTGAAATGAGTCAGTTTGAAAAATAAATTCTCTGAAATGAGAGATTTAAGGCCAAATAAAATTAAAATAAAATTTTAAATAATAAAAAATAAAAATTTGAGACTTAAAATGTCCTGAAACTTGAGGAAAATGAGTTAGAAAAATTTGTGAAAGAAAGTGGGGCATTTTCCTAATTTTTGACAAATTTGAAAAACTTACAGAAGGGCTTTTTAAATGAAAAGTTAAGGTTTTCAAGGTTCTCAAAGGCCGTAAAAATTATGGAAACTTCCAGAACAGTTGAAACCCCTCCGGTGAGCGATTTCGGCTATCGATTGACTGAAATTTTAGTCAAACGATTTGGAATGATTTTAAATTCAATTTGGGTGAAACCAAATATATTTTATAAGTTAGAGAGCCTAAATTTATGATGGAAAAGACAGATTTTGAAAAGGAGCTGAAATGAGACTAAATGGAGAAACCATGATTTAAGAACTAAAATGAAAAGTAGAAAAAGGTGTTAACTTTACCTTTTTGCTTCTTAAAAAAATGCCTCACTCTCTTTTAGCCCTCATAACTGATTTTACTAGTCTAAAACAGAACCTAAATCAACTCCAAGGAGGCACACAAGAGGGAGAGCAAGGGAAGAGGTAAAACCAACCAAGAAAGTGTAAGAAGTCAAGTTTTCTTATACTCCTTCCTTCTTCCACATTCTTTTCCTCCTTCTCCCCTTTCTTCCCATGACTTGTTAACTCAAGTGGGGCTGTTTTGGGTCTGATACAAAGGGGGAAGATTAGAAATTCAAAGGGGAGCTAAAGCAAAGGAGAAAGCTCTTGGAGAAAGCTTAGAATCAAGGTAGTTTCAACACTTTTCTTACTTCCTTCTTGTTGCTTTCTTTTGTGTGAGTTTCAGCCATGAAGAGAACATGTAGGAGGGAGTAAATTCTAACTAAGAGCAAGTATGAAACTGAGGATTTAGACTATGGGAAGCCAGGAAATGCAAAGAAACCTAAAGGAAAACCATTAAAATTCAAGATAGCAAAGTTAGGGATTCAAAGATGTATGGCAAAATTTGATTTTGTCCAAGAGTGTTCTAGATTATGTGAAAGTTTAAATGAGTTCCTAAGACTCCTAGGAGGCCTCCCAAGTGTCTCCTCCTTCAAAGAAAAATTAGATCTATAGGTTCCATAATGTAGTATAATGAAGCAATATATAGTTAGGTTCTTCAAAATGGTTGTGTGAGGGTTCCAAGAAGTCTAAATAGAGTCAAGAGTCATAAATTAAAGGAAAGAATAGAACTAAAATTTTAAATTCTAGTAGCATTAGGTGCTTTATGGAACCATAATTGATACATATGAGCAAGTAGGCTTCCCTTGAGTGTGTGTGGTGTTAGAGTTTGTTTCAAGAATGTGATTAAGTCCTATTTGGTGTGTTTAGGCCAAAGGAAACATACTACACCCACTTGCAAGTGTTTGACCAAATGAGGGGAAGAGCAATAAAAGAAAAGTGTGTGTGTTTGCATTCAAGGTAGCTCTCTAACTTTTCTCTCTTGTATGCTTAGTTGTTTTCTTATTTTTGGATGTGCGTATGTATGATTTTATCATAAGAAATGTTTCTAGTGATTTTTTACATACCATGGTACCATTATGTGCATACTATGTGTTTTTATGAATGTTGTTTAGCTTGAATAAGCTTGGTGAAACCAAAAGTCTCTTAATAAAGGTGAGGATGAGCCAAAAATTCTTAGAATTGGGTGAGATAAAGCCAAAAGTCTCAAGAAGAGTGAGACTTAGTTAAAAGTTCCTTGAAAATGGGTGCGACAAGTCCAAAAGCCCTAAGGAAAGGGGATGAGGTTAAACCAATACTCTTGAAAGCTAACATATGATATGTATGAGTGTTTTACATATGAAAATGATTATATGTATGGTTATTAGTAGTAAAATATTTATACATGGATGCTTTAGCTTGAAAGCATAGCTAATATATATGATTGAAAGGGTTAAGAGCTATTAGAATTTCTATAATCATACTCTTCCCTCTCCATTGCCAAAATATGCTTATAATCTTACTCTTCCTTCTATATTGCCAAAACATGTCTAGGTGGACCAAACAAGCAAAGAGATAGAAACCATCAAACTTGAAGATGAGAGATTGATAAAAGAATTGTGTTATCTAGCCATTTTGTAATCATATTATTAGCAAATGATGTAACCCCATGTTATAAATGATGTATAGCCACTTGAACATATGTATATACATGGATATATAATGTATGTATAGAAATTGAAAGCATATGAATGAGAATAGATGTTTTTGATATTGAGATACATGGACGAGTTTGTAAGATCTTGTGTATGTGAACAAGTGGGATAGTGATTTTGTAATGTATAGATATTTATACTCTTTAGACAAGTTTAATGAATTTTTTTTAAGCTTTTCTACGTGCCCAAGTGGTCTTGGTTCAAAGGGAAGACCATTTGACACATAAATAAACCATTTTAGGATAAAAAATGATCCATTTTGCGAGCTAAACCCCAACCTGACCAAAATGAGTGATTTTGAGGCTGAGATTTTGCATACATATAGATCTCATATAGAGATTTTTTCTGGTCTAAGAATTGCATTATTTAGAGATCTATAAAATTTATTAGAATTTTTCAAAGCTCATATCAAAAATTGGTTTTGGTCAAAGTACTATTCACTTGAGTAGATTACATCTTCATATCTTTTGAGCCTCAAATGAGGTCCAATGGTTCTAAAATTTTACATGGAGAAGTAGAATATTTATAGTGATATGTAGCAATTAGAAACACCTCATTTAGAGGTATGTAGAGAGAGAAATAAATTTGTGAAGTTTTGCCTTAGAAACAGTAATGCCAGCCAACCTTATGTATTATTTCATTATAATTTAGCTCCTAAACGAGTTTAACATGGTCCAAAATTATTTTTCTTATAAAGATAACATCCATTGCTTTCTAGAATTGTATAGTTTGTTGAGTTTTTATTTTTCTAGAATTAGTTATGAATTTTTAAAGTTTATATCAATAACCTATGATAGCAAACCTGGGTAGCTAGACCTTTGGTGACTTTCTATTAGCAATTATGGTCCAGTTAATGTTTTCATGGCTTGGAATGATTTTTAACCTATATTAGACATTTAGAGATTTCCAAAAAGCTATCATTTACTTAATTTTTATTTTTCTAGATTTAATTATGAATTTTCAAAGTTGATGACAGAATTTTGGTACTAGAATCTTAAAGCATTTTACAATTTTTCTGATGTGTGGCTTATAATCCAAGGACTATGTGATGTTTGGTGAAGTTTATGACTTGTATAGATGAAATATGAGAGAGGAACTTATTGGGGAGTTCATGAGATTCACGAAACATGAAATGGAAATTTAAAGGTTTACGTAACACAAAATAATACATTACTTTTATTCCATTTTTCCTTAAAACTCATGTATAAAGCTTATTGTATGGGAAAGTGGGGTTAAAAGAATATGGTTTTACAAAGAATGATAAGTCTTCATCATCTATATTGCTATCATCTTGATCAATTAATTATTATTCAGTAACTAAAGCCTTCAATGCAACTATTATATGCTTTCTATGCTCGTGCCTTTTGATATGCTTTTTTTTTAATAAGCAATGAGAATGCTTCATATCTCATCATAGGTCATCATGTTAAGACATCCACTACTTTCAATAAAGTTTACTTAGTATTGCCACCTCTTAAGAAAAATCCTAAGAATTATGTGATTTAGCTTACCATTAGTGTAGACTTTATCAAGAGATTTTAGTTCTCTTACTAATCTAGTAAATCTTCTATACATGTCTTCAATACTCTCATTATCCTTTTGTGGAACATCTCATACTCATATGCGAGGGTGTTAAGAATGCTTTCCTTTATGTTTGAGGTTTCTTCAAGTTTCTTGTACATTTGTTGGGTTGTTTCACATCTGGATATTTTATCATATTCTTAACCATTAATAGCATAAAAGAGAATAATAATGGCATGCTCGTTGCATTAAACTAGCTTGACATCATCTTTTGTCAACTCTTCTTAGTTTTTCCATGACCTCTCTCATTGTGAGATTTACGAATTTGGACATTTTGGGGCCATTCTCTTTTGCTTCCTAAACCAGATAGTCAGTAAAGTGAATATATATTTTCATCCTTGCTTTGCAACGAGAATAATGTTTATTGTCAAAGTATGGTGACTTAGTTGTGAAGAATCCTTCTTAGAAGTAAGCTCCTTCAAGTATATGTAAAGCCATCTTTCTACAAAATAAAAATTTTGTTTCTAAGTTGTTAAACATTAAATCAACAAGACTCACTCTAATACCAATTGATAAACATATCTAGAGGGGTTAAATAGGTGTGTAAAGTAGAAAATAAAAAATAATAGAAATATATTCACAAACTTAAGTTAAGGAGAAGTTAATAAGACAACAAATTGAGTTAAGTGGAGCTATTGTAAAGCATTCCTCACTTAAATACGAAAGCAAGATGGTCATGTAAGGAATAGTGTAGAAGTATAAGTTGAGCATATGCTGCAAGTTAAGTTAGTTTGAAATAAAATACAAATAAAAAATTAAGAAGAAAGATAACATGTATCAACTTATCCTAGTTCAACCTTTTTAACTTATGTCTAGTTGCTTTAAATATTAAGGGATTTTTTTAATTCAAATGAAACAGTTATAGTATAAGCTAACTTTTTCATTTAACTCACCTAAAGGTTTTCACAAACTCTCTCTCAACTTACTTACTCAGGGTTTTACACAAGTTTACCCTCAACTTGTTCTTGCATAGGATTTTACACATACTTACCTTTAACTTACTCTCATATAAGGTTTTACACGCACTTACCTTTAACTTACTTTTATACTTAGAAAGTTATAACAAAGGTTATGGAAAGAAATTTTTACACCTTAACACAAGATTGCAAAAAACTCAATAAATGCTTTTTTGAAAGCTAATAAACTAAAAATTCAGAATATTTTTAAAGAAGTAAATGCTATTGAATGCTTAAATGATTTCTGATAAATTTTCTTTGTAGTTTGCTCTTCAACCTTCAACACATTTATACTTTTTCACCAATTTATAGCCTTTACTAATAATGTCTTTTTTTTTTCAAAGAGTGTTAAGCATAGGAACTTTTTGATTGAAATAGAAGATGCATTCCTCCAACATTCATCTCTTCTTTCTCAATGACACCATGTCATGTAGTGAGTTTGTCTCTTTTCCATCAATGCTCTTTAAAGTTTGCTTCATATTTTAGACAAATTGTATACTCTTTTACACAAATGGTTAATTGTAGAAGAGAGATAATAAAGTTGGCGTTAATATACCTCATTTTATTTGCATTACTCAAAAAGTAAAGGTAATTGAAATTTGTCGATTAGCTCTTTAATGAAATTCATATGATTTAAGAGATAAAATTTTAATGTGCCAAATTTTAATCGGACCTTTTCATATATAATAAAATTTGATTTTATTATCATCAAAGTTATAGGCCAAGTGAAACAGTTGGGCCTTGTAGACCTTGGGCTAACAAAACCACCCAAGAAGCAATGCTAGTGGAGATGAGATGAAAAGTTGAACTATTGAAGATGAATGCTTTGGCTTGTAGGCTATATGGGTATTAGGTCAAATATAATGGGAAGGAGTTATTTCATTATTGAATTGGCAATTGGGTTAGGTTTTTGGGGCATTGGATTTTGGTGGATATTGGGTTTTCTTTATTAAATGTTATTTTTTTAATAATTAAAAAAGAAAGAAAGAAAAGGGGTTAGAGGATGATATGTGGGTTACTTGATTCAAAACCACATTTGTGGATTAAATGGGTTAGGCCAATTTGACTTAGTTCTTAAGGGGTTGTCATTTTGCTAACTCAACCTACTGTTTCGGTGGGTTAAATGTGGAGTGGACTTATTTTGACAACTTGAGGTGAGAATTAAGCTTATATTCTTTACTCTTAAAACAATTCTAGTGTCATTAAATCAAAACTTATTACTATATCAAATATTAATTTATACTTTATATATTAAAATACAACTTGCATTTACAACAATTTATGTTTAAATTGGTAAACATATAGCTCTTCAACTATTATTTTTACATAATGAATACTTTATTAGTGTCATAAAACCCTATTAAACAAATTTTTACTACCCTATGAGTTAATGAAAATCACTTATTGAACTTAAAAGTATAACTATATTAACCTATATTCATAATATGTTTATAATATTTCAAAAAATCATGCTTTTGGTGGTTTGACTATGTGTGGTGACTATAAAAGTTGCCACCTAAAATTTGACTTTTAGTGGTAGTCTAAAAGTTACTATCAAAAGTTTAATTTTTCTTTTTAACTGAGTAGTTGCCATAAAAAATAATTTATTTTTTAAATTTATTAAACCTTCTTCTAATAACTTTTAGTGGTGAATAAAGTTGCCATCCAAAGTCACCTTTAATGATAACTATCAATAGTTCCCATTGGAGACCCTCTTTCTAAACTTGTAATTGAAAGTCCTCTTCTTAAACTTTTGGAAAACAATGACACATGAGACTTTTGGTAGTGACTTTCAATAATTGCCACCACCAAAGGTCCGCTTTCTAAACTTCTGTAAAACTATCTTATGCAAAACTTTTGGTGATTTCTTTATAAAAATCTCTTCTGGCATACTTAGGGATGATCATAAGTAAGTTGTAAGTAAAATACTACAATCCTTATCTTTAGATCCATATCTAGTGGGTAAAAACTTCAAGCCCCATCCCAATCTCCATTGAATCCTTAAATCAATTGACTTAGACCCATTAATTTACCTAAAAGAAATTTTCAAAATGACTACATTTTTCTCAAATTGGGACACATTTACTTAAGACCCATTCATTATAAAGAATAAAAATTCTCCAAAAACTGTTAAGATAATTCAAAATTCATAGAATGTTATTTGCTAAAAAAAAAGGAGGCATCAGGTGGCAAGATGTCCAAAATGTACAAACCCCTATGTTTTGGGAATGCTCAAGCTTTCAATATACTTCATGCAAACGACATTGGCATTTAAAGTGAGAAGTAGAAAATTTGAAGGTACTGGAAGTATTAGAGAGAGAAATGCATTATGAGTAGAAAGAGAAGGAGACAAGGATAGAAGGTGTAACAACCAGAAAAAAGAAAGAAAAGAAAAGAAAAGAAAAGAAGCTGAAAAATTTTCGAAGGGCTGAAAATTTTCTAAGTCTGTTAGTTACAACCTAGCTATAGCGAATGTACCTGTTCACTATAGCGAGAAATGGTCTAGCTATAGCGAGAGTGCCTTCTCGCTATAGCGAAAATGCTTCTAGCTATAACGAGTGCGGGCACCCCATACAAAAACCAGAGCGTTGCTCGCCGTAGCGAAGGCAGGAGTCTGGGACTGATATGAGCTCGCCGTAGCGAGGGTTATGACTCGTTATAGCAAGGGTTAGTCTGGAAAAGTATGAAAAAAGAGAATTTGACTTTTTAAAGCCTCCAAACTCCTCCTTTCTATTTGTAACCGACTTAAGCTCCCTCTAAGGCAGAGAAAAGGGCGGAGGAGAGAGAGAAAAACTTAGAGGAGAAAAGAAGAACAAGAAAAATGTAAGATTTGTATGGCTTTTCTCTTAGAATATTATTCTTCTCTCCTTGCCCTCTCTTCCTATGTTTTTGGTGGTTAAAGTAGCTATGTTTGGGCTTGGTTCAGAAGAGGGAAAGTGAAAAATCACTCTTGAGGGAGGTTAGAATTCATGTAGCTTCACTTCCTTGATTTCCTTTCTTGAGAGCTTGAGAGAGGAAGGAGAGTTAGTGGAGTTCTAAAGAGAGAAACCCTAGTTTCTCTTCATGAATAAAGTGTTAAGAGAGTAATTTCATGCTCCTTGTGTGTCTAGGCTCAAGAGAAGCACTTCTATCTAGTGGTGATTGTGAAATCAATAAGGGAGGAGACAAATTGAAAGGGAAAGCTTATATTAGCCGATAAGGTAGCTCTCTCCACTTTCTCTCATGCATAGATGTGTGTTTACATTGTCTTGCTTGTGTGTATGTATGTTTTGAACCATGTAAAGTAGGCTAGTATGATGATGCCTTATTTATTTCAATGACGTTTTATATGATGCTTTGGTTTGCTTGAGTATGGGAGAAGCCAATAACCCTTTAGCCATGGTGAAGATGAGCCAAGAACCCTAAAGTTGGTTGAGACAAAGTAAAGAGTCTCCCAAAAGTGAGGTTGACTCCCAAGAGTAAGGTTGAGTCTAAGGACCTCTTCAAGAATGGGTGAGGCAAATCCAAAATCTACAAGTGAATGGATGAGGCTAATCCATTTGATTGGCAAGTTTTTGTATGTTATGTATGGTCTACTCAAATGTTGAAAATGCTTTTCTTATGATTTCACATGCTAACATGCCCATGCATACATTTGTGAGACTTGTTTGCATGCTTTATGTATGATTGAATGAGAGATGAGGTATTGAGATTCTTTGAATCTCACTCCCCCTCTCCACCATCCTAACATGCTAGGTGGACCAAGTGAGACAAGAGATGGGAGCCACCAAGCTTGAAGCTAGGGAATTCGGTGAAGAAATTGTAAAAGAGTCATGTTGTCACCATTTTGTAGTTAAGTTAAGAGATGTAATCTAATGATGTACATGATGTAGCACGTATGAATTCTTGTGAATAGATGTACTCAATGTATATGTATGAGAATTGAACTTATAGTGCATGATGTAGCAAGTTTCGATATGAATAGTAAGATCTTAGCATTATGTACATGGTGTATGTGTTAGTGTGAAAGAGTGAGTTTTGCAAATCTGGGTTGTTAGACATTTGAGCCATGTTTGATAGCCTATATTGATGTTTTTTCATGTGCTTCTAGAGCCTTAGAGGTAGGAGAAGCAAAGTTGGACCCCAATAGCCCTCTTTAGCAAGAGAAACTGGTCACTTTGCTCCATGATATCCAAGTCTGACCAAATGACCTCTTCTTGCCTTGAAATTTGGTATGTGACTAGATCTTGTTTAGAGATTTTTGGAAACCTAAAGATCAGGTCATTTGGAGGTCTGTGGAATTTTCTATGATTTTTCAAAGTTGGCATCAGAAATTCGGATTTGCACAGGCACTATTCATTTGGTCAGATGTGAAATTGTGTCATCCGAGGGGCAAACGTGGTCTAATGGCTACGAAATTTTATAGGCAGAAACTAGACAGTTACAAAGACTTGTAGCAACTAGAAGAACCTCATTTGGAAGTCTAGAGAGGAAGATATGCATTTTCGAAGTTCCTGCCCAGTATTAGTCATCTTGCCTGACCCGAGGTACTGTTCCATCGATTTATGAGAGTTTGGCTTAATGAAATGATCTGGAGATATTTTTTCTCTCTAGTTAACATCCACATATTTCCATAATAATATCATTTACATAAATTGGATTTTTTTGGAATTAGTTAGACATTTTTGAAGTTCATATCAGTAAACTGTGACAGTATCAGGACCACTCCAACCTCCAGATGATTTCGCGTCTCAAACGCTTTGTGTGTGAGATTTTCAGACTTCCACATATTTTTACTATGAAGTAGACATCCTAAGCTTTCCAAAATGACTAAGAGTACATGTTTTCGATTTTTCTAGATTTAGTTGTGATTTTCCAAACTTTTCCCATAAATGAAGCCAAGTCTAGCCGAAATGTATATACATGTCTCATATCCCTTTTTGGTTTCCATGGGCTAAAAGCATGTTTATGGGATTGAAATGAGTTGTAATGGTGCAATTAAATATGAGGATGCATAGAATAAGCTCACACGGTCCACATGACACTGAAATGAATTTTTAACCATGGCACAACTCTAAGAAAGTGCATGAGTCCAATAAAAAAGATCTCACCTTATTCTTCCTATATGTATATGAGCATGTAAGGCATGATGTATATGAGCTAGAAAAGATGGTGTTACAGAAGGGGGTGCTTTCATTAGGCGGAGAGATCATTGATTGAAGCACTATAGTTGCTTTTTTCTCTCTTCTTAGCATTACCCTAATAGAATCCACCATTTTGATCGCTCCATCTGCTTAACCGTGGCCTTCAAAGGTTGATTGTGCATTGCAGAAGGAAAATAAGAAGCATGAGTTGGTTCGAATTGTAGAAGCATAAAAAATCGCTAAATGAGTCAATTCCAAACCCGCTAACTCACGTACTATATTTTAGTATAGGTTGATTCTGCATTTGATTGAACTAGGGGGCTAAACTACAAGATGGTTTCATCTATTATTTTTGCATGAATACAAGAATGATATTGAAATTGGTCTTTATCCACTACGATTTTTTGGTATCATTTAGTTGATATTAGCTTTTAATTGAAGAATGTCAATGTTGTGTGGATCATCTCTTAAAAAAAAGAAAGAAAAAACCTTTTTTTCTTTTCGTGCATGTGTCATTTTCTAGGATAACCACTACTAAAAAATAGGATATTTATTGCTGTAATTCATCGGTAGTTTTTTTTTTTAAATTGTCGAAAATGCATAATCACCGACGGTTTCTCCAATAATTGATTAGCCGTTGGAAAGTAAAGCAATTATCGACAGTTGTATCGTCAATTTCCAACGATTTCTTATCCTCCCGTAATGAATAGCAATTTATATCGGTTGCGTAACAATTTGCGACGGTTCACAACTATCCCTTTTTCCCAATTTCATTCTGGGGCCAACCTCCCTCTCAATTTCCCTCCTTCTCACTTTCACAATTTCTCACTCTCGAGTCCTCAGTTTCTCACTTTACGTCAGCTCTCGCCGTCCTCCATTTGCCCCTCTTCGCCTTCAATTCTCTCCGTTCTCTATCTCGATCAGGCCAGACTCGCTCTGTTCTCTAGGATTTGTGGGTTCGACTAGGATTTTTCTAGGTCCTATATGTGTTTGATTTTTGTGGCAGGTGGCAGGGAAAAGATGGCTTCGAAGTATAAAGTTAACACTCGGATCAAAGGGTTAGTGCTTGTTACTATGATGACTATTTAAAAACCAGTAGAAATAAAATTGTATCAGCTTCATTGACGTTTTATTTTACAGCTGTAATCGTTAAAACTATTTTGATTAAATTTGGATGTCTTGGTTGTATGTAGAATGGTTACCTTGAATGCCTTATGCGCAGGGATTCAAAGTTTACTCTGTTGAGTGGCTATATGAAATTATACACGGAAGCCACTTCATATACTACAACTTAGTAGGCACTACATAAATATTTAATAATGCAACTTGGAATATCCATCTATATGAGTTTAAAATGATGAGAACGTTTTGCAAGATGTTCAATGTCACTATACTTTTCTATTAAAAAGAAACAAAACAAGAATTCTGTTGTGTATACTTTGTGTCTTGATTGACAGTAACTTAGTTCACAATATTTTCATATATACTCTTGTTTTAGAATTATAGCTATTTAACATTGTGAATTTCAACCTAGGCAAAAAGTTTTGGAACCTGCTTCATTTACATCGTATGCGTGATTAGAAGGTATAGGTTTTTTTATAATCCCTGGAGCTGTTATTTCTTTTATTATATTCTCACATGGCTTTTGTTTTCAGCTATTATCATATTCCTTTCACCTATAATTTCAACAGAGCAAAGAGGAAGCATTTATCCTCTAATTTAGCTCTTTTCTCTTTTTCTTCTTGGTATAACGCGGAGAAGTACAATATTTTATTGGTGTTCAACCTAAAACAAAATAATCTTAACACTAACAAAATAATATGAAGGAATAATAGTTCCCTACACTGAACACCAAAAAGTGATAACTCCAAAATTATAAATTTATAATGATCCCAAATAGTGAAATAATTATAATCTTTAAATATCTTGCTATCCTACATAATATTACTGTTAGGCTTATATTGTAATCTATATTTATTTTTTTAGAAAGTTTTCATTAATTTCTCAACAAATATTTTGATTTAGATGTCAAATTTAAGGAAGATGAAAATAATAACAATAAAAGGCTCTTCGAAGAATAATTCCTACATTATACAACTCTGAGCCTATGAGTCAAATGAATTATTTATTTCAATTCATCCTTTAACTAGACATAAAATTCTTTGAATTTTTGATATTACGAAAATTAAAAAAATTTCTTGTAAATATGCATTATTGTCAATCTAAAAAATACACACCAACTTTTGAATTTTATTGTCAAACACTATCAATTAATTACGCTTTTAAAAGTGCATTTTTTAGATTTTAACAAACATTACTTTTACCTATTATAAACGGCATCTTTTTCATAGCACTTATAACGTGGCAACTTTTAATAAACCATAGCATTCTCAAATAGACGTGAAATTAGCTAGGTGATTGGAACTGAAAGTATATATAATAGTTTTGACTCTTTCCTTTAAAAAAAAATTGATGTTTTAATTTTTTTTTAAAACTTAAAAAATTTGTTTCATTATATTTAAAGATAAATTACTAAGATGGTTTAATTATATATTTTCCCTTTTATAATGAAAATTTACGTAATTCCTTTCTAAAACCAAAAAAATCCTTACAACTAAAAATATTCTTTTCCAAAATATTCTTAAGTTTATAAAATAATTACTTTTCTTTATTTAGTAAAATTTAAAATTGTTAGTAGAAAATAAATAATTATAAAAAACAAAGAACATATTCATAAAGTGTTTTTTTTAAATATAACTAACCAAAAGACAATATACTATATTTAATTTAAACAATAATAATTGCATTATATAATCAACATAAGTAATATTGTTATTATTTAATAAAATGTTATAATAAATAGTTTTTAGCACAATAAATAAAATTGACATAAATTTTTTTAAGAAATATGGTTTAATAAATTATATTTTTAGTTAAAATTAATATTATCTTTAAGGATAGTTTGGTCACGACATCAGTGATTCCTTATAGTTTTAATTCGGATTCTGATCAATCTAATCTAATTGGACTAGAACCAATTAGTTCTAAGGATAATTCCATTGGTTATCCTAAAATCACTACTTTTTATATGGTCAATCACACTCTTGTTAAGGAATATGATACGTCTCATTTAAACCAAAAAGATCATACTGAGTATCAATCATATCATATTACTTCATTTGACTATGCTCAAGTCTAAGCTCGTCCATCTATTAGATCATGGTTCATATTTGATGATATCCTTCCTGAAAAATGGAGAGAGACAAATTGCTTGAGTTTTCACCATAGATTGATCATGGACCAACTGCTAATCTTCAAGAAGTACTTCTTGAATTCACAACCAAATTCATAGGCACTCTCTGAAAATGGTTTCAAAGTTTAGTATAGTACAGACAACATTTTTACATTATTGTTGCCAGTATCTCAAATTCCTTCATGGAGAATTCTTTGGAGACTTCCATTTTGTTGATAAACAAAAGCGACAAGAATACTTCCAGATGTGTTATTGTTCTTTAAAGAAAAAGGATCTTAATTTTTATTACCAAAGGATAGCAGAAAGATATTATCTCCTTAATGGTTTCAATAATGTAAATCTACGTCATGCATTAATAGCCTCTTTACCAGAAAAAACTTTAATCAAAACTTTTGCAAGCTATTCAATCCCTCAGAAGAGATATGACAAACATCTCTCTAAGAAAAATTTATCAACTTGCTATTATTACTTTTAAGAAACTATGTGAACAACACAAAATGTTTGATTTCATGATGGAAGGAAAACTGACATTTCAAAAAGTCTGCAAGAAACCCTATTTGCAAATCAAATGCAAAAACGAAACAAGATGATTTTGCTCTACAAAAAAAAAGTCACATTACAAGCATGCTTACTTTAAACCTCACAAAAAGAAAAGGCATAAAAAACCAATTTGGTTTTTCAGAAGGCGAACAACTCAATTCAAAAAACGGGATCACTGTTACATCTATAAAAAGAAAGGTCATTTTGCCAAACAGTGCTCCAAAAGATTAAAGAAAGAAGTAAAACTCCTTCACCAACTCCAAGCTAACATTCCTCTTTTTGATCACCAAGAAATTGAAGAGCTTGTTTCAAAATAAGAGGGTATTGATGATACTACTGTCTTTGTTTTGCTTGATCTATAATCTTTTGATTTAGAATTCTCTAACTCAGATCATTGAAAAAACATATAAATATTCATTTTTTAAATTACAAAGAGATATTAGGCCCAAAGAATAGGGAGTGAAGAAAAAGAAAGAAGTAAGAATGGAACCCATAATACTCATGTTCAGAAAAAGTGCCATTTAAATTAAGGTTCATGAATAATTATAATCATTGATTAAATGTTTGTGTTAAAACTTGAAAATTTTTATAAACTACTCAAAGCTTCTCATCATTAGATTAAATTCAGTGGCTTAAACGTAGAATGTAATTTAAAAAACATGACAAACGTCGAATGGGATGGCAACTAAATTCCGTGAGATTGAGCCGAAAAAGGGGAAAATTTTGTTTGAATCTGAGAGAGAGATTGAGTGCTCTGTTTCTTACCAAGAAATTCAGAAGAATAATATCTAAGAGGATGAAAAGCCTATGGGTTTTGTTATAGAGAGTAGAGGATGAAACGGAGAATGCACATTGAACCGAGGAAAGCAAATCGGAGACTTGCCTGAGAGGGCATATGTCCATTACCTGGAAAGTGGACCTCTTCAGCCCGTAATGGCCCAAAATGCAATGGACCTGACCACCGATTTACAATGTGGGTCCGTGAGTCCATTACTTGGCCAGTGGCCACCTCAGGACAAAAACCCGTGAAAATTAAAGAGTCATTTATTATTTTTGTTTTTAAAAGATAGCGAACTATAATTTGGATCTTTTCCTATTCAAGATGTCATAAGAAATAGATTAAGAAGTATGGATCCCATTGTTTCTATCTCGCTTCAATAGGATAATGATACCCTGAGCAAGAAATGATCCATTTTGAATTATATAACTATTCAATTGGATGCGAATCGATCCTCTGCGCATAGGAAGCGTGCGCAGTGTCTGCGAATCAGTCGAACGATGTCGTTATCCATCTCAAGCAAATCCTGACCGTCCTCAGCGTGCGCATCTGAACTGTTCATTCACATAAATCAAAATGCACCGATTAATAAAACAAAAGCCAATAAAACCATCATTTCTCCCCTTCTCCGTTAACGCCGCCCTTCTCCTTTTTGCCCGAAACAAGCTGTTCTTCATCCCCTGCTTCAGTTCAGCCCGCGCGACGCTGTGAAAGAGAGATAGAGAGCCATTGTCCTATGGAATCGAAGCCCTAAACCTCAGGTTCGCATTTCCCTAGTTTCATCTTATTTTCACCTTCTTCTTATCATCTACATATCCTCATTTTGTAGCCCAATCTCTGTAGCTTGGATCTTTATTTTTAGTCGTGAACTGATAAATTTCCTTTTAATTTTTTGCCCAATCCCTTTGTCAATTCTTGTTACCCATATATTTCGACTTTTATGTCTCCTTCAAATTATCTGAGAAAACTTCTTTACTTCTGATGAGAATTGCAAAATGATTTGGTTAATGGTTGGAGCTTCCTTTATATTAGAATAAAGGTATTAAATATGAAATAATTTTAGTAATTAGAATGAAATTTACCTTGCCAGTTGCTAGCTTCGTATGGATGTTACTGGTTGATGCTTTGAATTTTAATTGATCTTTTAGTTGTTACTGGTTGATGCTCTGAATTATAGTTCATAAATTAGTTTCAATTCATACCCTTTTATATTTGTTCCATGAAATGGCATTGGAACGTTTAAGTCGATTGTGAAATTGCAAATCAAAGTATAAATTTGTTCAATCCTCGATTCAATTAGGCTTTAAAGAGCCTCCATTTTTATTCTGAGCTGTACAATTTTATGCCAAATCAAGATAGGGAACATGCGCATATAAATTATTGCCAATTTACATGTCTATTTAGTAAAAGAAAATTAACAAATTGAAGGAACATGCGCATCAAGAAGTTTAGGGGATTTCACTTTAATAGGCAAGTAATGGCATTGTTCAAGGGCAAACTGTATTATGCTATTTCATTCTGTTTTCCTTTTTTTTTTCATCCATGGCCTCTTGTTTTCCTTTGGCTAATGGTTTAAAATATCATTATTATTTGATATTTATAACCAGTATCATCTTCCTTTGACAAACTGTTATCTTCTATGGCCACACAAGGTCTGCTAGAGATTTTCAATTTTAAAGGTATGTTGTTGCAGGAGAACAATATGGCTAATACAATTATAGACTGCTTGCTGAATATCAATCAAACATGCTCTATGATCTAGGATCTGCGGAGCACATATAACAACTTTGATGATAATGTTCAAATGCTTAAAGTGAAACTAGAAGAGTTATGTAGCCAATAATCTGACACCAAAAAAGGGCTAGAACATCCTGAGTTACAGCAGAGCAAACTTTAAAGGAGATCTTAAGTGGTCTATAAAGCCAATAAATGTGTGGATTCCTGTTACTTTCTTTTGGAACAAATTTAGATAGTTTAAATTTGATATGACCAATATAAATTTCAATTATTTTTATTTTTATTTTTATTTTGAAGAAAGCAAATGTAAAATGAAAAGGTCATGTAGTTTAGCAATGTAGGGTATTTGCTGTCTTATAGTGTATTTGTTTTCAGAGAAACGCAAGAATTGTTAAGGATTTTGTTGTCTTTAGGGATGTTATGAGAAAAAATAGTGCTCATGTTTTCAATTTATTGATCTGCATATGATTTTATTTAGAGTGTCTCTATCCTAGATTTGCAAAGAGATTGGGTTGCTTTGTATGATTTCAAACCAAAATAGATCAAAGTTGATGTCTATAGGCTGGATTGTTTCATCTTAAATGTCCTTTATGAGACTTCAATGGTTGCTATTTAACTCTATCCTGACATTCTTGCAAAATTACAAAAGAATTCAGACCATTTATGATATCTTGAACACACAGATAGACACATACACACACATGGGCACACACACACATACATGGACACACATTGACATATTGAAGCTGAGAGAATATGTGTTGTATCATTTAAAATAAATAGATAGAAACATGGAATGATATATATTGTATAATTTGAATTGATTGTGATTTTGGTCAGGACAAGCAAAATGGGGCTACATAGGATTGCATTGTAACCAACCCAGTCATGAAGATACAAGCAAAGAATAAGTTACATATCAAGCATGGTGGCATGAAGATACAAGCACCAAGATAGCAACAAGAGAGCATGAAGATACAAGCACCAAGATAGCAACAAGAGAAAATGAAGATACAAGCATGAAGATTTGTAGAGCAGATTTGTATTGGAACTAAGTGTAATCTGCTGGACATATAGCTATCTGTAACTTCAACCTAGTCATGTAGGCTTATCTTGTGATTGATTGTATCCTAGCAAAATAAACAAGAACTATAGTTTTAGTGTAATGAATAAGGATTTGTAACAAACAGTTCAATGTATATAATTAAAGTGTTTTCAATAAAATTGCATATTTTATGACCATTTTTTCAAAGTGTTGATTATATCTTGTGTACCATATGCTTCATGGAAAAGTCAATTATATAGTTGAGAAGAGATGAACAACAAAATGAAAGAGATGAATATAAGGAATCAACAATTTACCAAAACCATATGAAGGATATTGACCAAATTCCAAGGCTTCAAGTGACAGTATTGGAGAACCCATTGGTGCCTATATTATAAAATAACACTAGTCACAATATAATTCCTAATAAATTAGAATGAAATGCTAAGTATACAAATCTTCATTAGCTTTACCATTAACATTTGAGTGTACGTAAGATCATTATTAACTATTTGAGAGCCGATAAGAGGTGTTTGGGATACATTTGCTTGTGTTAGAATTTCTTGAGAGGCACTAGCTAGTGTAAGAGATGCTTGAGGTGCGATAGAGCTACATGCTTGCATTTGATTATCCTGAAATAAAAAGGCAAAGCTAAATTAAAATTTCTTGACCATTAATGATAAAATAATGATGTAAAAATATCCATATACCATTGAATTTACTTTTCTTCTTTTTCTTTTTAGTTTCTCAACCCAACATTTCTCTCGCCTTTTCTTCCTTATTCCATCCCTTTTTTTGAATCCTTTTGCCTGAGCATTAGACTCTGTTGGTAGTGCTGTGTTTACATCACCATCGTTGGTTAGACTCTTTCGGCTTAAACGAAGCTCTGTTACTTGTTTTGTCAATTTTAACATGCCTTTTTGCACCAATGAAAATGTTTTTGGACAATCAGATGCTTCGGTTGCTAATCTTATCATCATGGGACAAAGTTGTTTATATCTTCGCATGCTTTCTAATCTAGGATTTGCTTGAACCTCTTTTCCTCTTATATCATGTATGACACCTCTCCGCGCATCTTGTGTCCACCTCTTTATGATATATTGCTCAGGGAGTTTTTTCACATCCCTCACATCATAAACCTTCGAAGCATGACAGCACAATATTCTAACTATTTCAAATTTTCGACAATTGCATGAAATTAACATGTTATTAGGATCAAATTGAACTTTCCATTCACCTTCTTCATCAACCATATTTATAACATAGTCAAACAAATGAGATTCCTCATTTCTATGTTTTATACAAGCAGCTGCAACTAAGTCCCATTGTTCTTGGAACAAGTTAAAGATTGGAGCTGTATAAATCTGAGAAAGTTGTCGGAGCATGGGGGAACTTTGTACAATCAATCGAGGTAATTTTTGTCGTGAGTCAAATTCATGTTTCAACTCATTATACCTCATATCATCCACAACTCGTTCAAATTGCTTGAAAAATTGATTGATATCTAGATCTGGTCTCGTACAACTCTTTATAGCAGCATTTATACTTTCACTTACTTGTGTCCTCCGTACCCCAAGGGTGAATGCCATCTTCATGTGACACTAAGCCCATTTCTCTTTGATATTGTAAACCGAGGTCAACCATGTGTTTTTGTTGACATTATAAGATGAAAGCAATCGACTCCATTCTTCTTCAAATTGTGCCTCTTCTTCATATTGATACATGCACTTCTTAAGACCAGTCAAAAAATGCGATTCACCCTTCATTAAGTTTCCTAGGTGCTTCATGCCATTTTGCATTAAATGCCAAGTGCATAATCCATGCTTTATATCTGGCATTACCTCTCGTATTGCTCGAGTCATGGCTTGATCTTGATCAGTAAAGATAGTTAAAGGCCTCTTATGTTGATGTGCCTCTAAGAATGTCTGCAGTAGCCATTTAAATGACTCTATAGTTTCATCATATAATAACGCCGCACCAAAAATGATCACTCCCTTATAGTGATTGAATCCTGAAAGTAATGCAAGTGGTCTATGATCACGATTTGTACTAAATGTTGTATCCATAGAGACCACATCACTAAAATATACGTAGTCAAGTAACATTCTTGCATCAGCCCAAAAAATATTTGTAATCTGTTCTTCTGCATCCATCTGATAAGCATGATAAAATGAAGGATTTTCTAAATATTGTTCCTGGAAATAACGTAATAGGCATCCAGCTTCTCCATATACCATACTTTTTTGTCTCTTAGTTCTCAGATAATTTTTTACATCCAATTGGGTATATCCAAGATTAGCTCTCCCTCCAACATGCCTACTCATCAACTCAAAAGCAGATTTTTGTTGAAGTCCTAAATCCTCTGCCAAATCAATCTCATGGGCTTGAATTTTAGTTACTTTACGATGTGAAGCCAATAAGTGAACCGTTTCTGGAATATGGAGAGGGTGATTATGCTCCTCAATAAAGGCATTGATTCTATATTTCTCATCTACGCGTGCAACAGTTATTTTTGCTTTACAATTTGTCCTCGTCTCAAGTAGAGGTTGGTGGTTAAAAAGTCTTTCTTATCTTGTGTTCGCAAACCTTCTTTACAACAAATATATCTATCCGAAATTATGGAGCCATCTTTTCTACTCTTTGTCTTATTATATTTCCTTGCTCCAAATCTAGTTCTTACAGCATAAGCAACCCAAAAGTTCCATGATTCTTCTAAATTGTCAAATTCCAACCCTAGTTTAGGAGTCAAATTAGCCTCTATATTTTGGTTCCTGAAAAAAAAACACTATAAAAATTTCATAACTTACAAGAATCAAACACTTCATTTAATTATTATAGCATAATCAGATTATTATAACACTTCAATTGAATTTTTTTTTAGTTCAAAATAATATTATTGATCATCTTATCATATATATATATATATATTTCTTTCTTTCTTTCAAATAGCTTTTTTTTTAAAACTTAAAAAAAATTTGACACAATGTTTCTTCTATCATCAACAAATAGGAAAAAAATAATCTCAAATCCAAAATATTCAAATATAATGTGAATGGTTCTTTCTTTCAAATAGCTTTTTTTTTTTTAACTTAAAAAAAATTTGACACAATGTTTCTTCTATCATCAACAAATAGGAAAAAAAATAATCTCAAATCCAAAACATTCAAATATAATGTGAATGGCAATAATAATTATTAAATAAATGGTACACAACTAAAGAACAAAATACTGAAAAAAAAATCCTCAAAACATGCCTTTCAGAACATGCAAACCAAAGCTTCTTTTCCCGCCACTAATGAACAGAATGAGGGAGGAAGAAGCAGCTGACTGGAACGTGCTTTTGGTGCCAAAAAATCTAGTTTTATTGGCTTTTGAATGGGCGACTCAGATGACTCTAATTGGACGGTTTGGATTAACTACATCTTTGTTAAATGAAACGGTGCGTTCGGCTGATTCGCAGGCGCTGCGCACGCTTCTTATGAGCAGAGGATCGGGACCCTCAATTGGATTATCTTAAAGCATAATCTTTTCAATTCCTTTTTTTTCTAATTATTTTTCATCCTTTTAGATAACCAAATTGAAGAATATGGATCCTTTTCTGCTTTAGGCTATACTTCTTCCTTGGAGTAGCATATCTAGGTTGTTCATATAAATTTAGGTGGTTTAAATATTAATTTAATTAATTAATAAATTTATTTATTTTCAATATGTATCATTCATTTTTTTATTTTTAAGGAAGCAAAATGTAGGACAAAAACAGTTTTTCAATTTCCATCAAATAGAAAAAAAATATATTGTTGGAATTTGAAAAAAATGAAAAAGATTTAAATTGTAGACAATTCAGATCTGCATGGACAATCCAAATTTGTTACTCTAGAGGAACAGTAGAGGATCCAGACGTCCAAATTGAGAAGTTTGTCTCCGTGATTTTATTAGACAAAGGAATAAAAATGATTTGGAAAAAAAAAATTGAAGGACTAAAATGAGAAGTAATACTTTGGAGGATCAAATTGAAAATTTCTTAATTTTTCAGGGACAAAAACAATAATCTACTCTAATAAGATGACTTACCTTGTTTGACAAAGGGAGGCGATCCTGAAATATGAGTTCAATTTTGAAAATTACCATTCTGCCGCATAAACTTATGAAATTACAATTCTAACTTTGAAGAATCTAGAAATTACAATTCTGCCTCATCTGATCTTTTTAAATTTGCAAGTACATCTCTGCAGATTTTTCAACAACGTCATTCTACCCTCTTTTACTTGAAGATCCATATCAACATCAAACCGAGGATTCTACCCTCTTTTATTCTCCATCGTGATCGATGTTAGATTGTTCAAGAGACTAATTGGCAACAACTTTTCCTAGGTTCGTAAACTTAAGAGGCAATACAAAAAATCATATTGTAAATAATTTTTGCGTACATGTAAAAATCTTAATATTGGTAGTAAACGTGTGAAAACTAACCATTATATATGTGAGCAGATAAAAACAGACATTGAAGAAGTGAAAAGGTCTTGGAAAACTAAGGGAACTCAACATAGACCATTGTTGGGAAGAAACAAGAATAAAAACTTTTGCGCGTCTAAGCTTCTTTATCTGTATACAACTCTTTTTTTTTTGGGGGGGGGGGGGGGGTTGGTTAATCACTTTTATCCCCTTAATTTGCACATTTTTGCCTGCTATTGTTGTGTTTTATCCCGCATAGCATATTTTGATTTAACTCATAAAGATGACTCGGGTTTGCCAACATCTTTTCTGGTTTATAACAATTTTAAATCCGGTTACACATCCATTTTGAAAAAAAAAAAAAAAAAGCACACACTTCTAATCACGGTTTGTAGACTTTGTTTTTATAAAGTGTATTCTACAAAAAGTACTGTTAAATATTGTGTGACACTCAATTTGTTCCCGTCTTGAGAGTTCATTATCAATTCTCACAAAGATAAATAATTTGTTTTAAAATAAATAATAACAGGTACCTTGCCATTGTTCATGCATAGGGGAAATAAATTACGTTTTACAATTTTTTGAGCAACAATTGACATAAAGTCAATATGAAATGTAAGCTCACATATTTATAAGTTAAATTTATTAAAATATAATATAATAATATATTTAGTAAATTATCCTCTTGGTGAGGGAAAGCAAGAGAATCAAAAAACAGTCGTGGAAATCATTGTTTGGAAAGTCGAATCAAATTGACTAATTTAATAAAAGAAAAATGAAAACCATTCCACCAGTGTTGCTCCTTTGTTATAAAAGTACAACTTGTTACATATAAAAATGTTTTAAATGACTAAATTAAAATTATATGTATTATAGCTATATTTTTTACACTTATGAATTTAAATTTTATGAAAAATTCTATTCAATATATTTTAAAAAAATTAGTCCAGTCAGTCCGATCACAATTCTAATCGTTAAACTGTGAATCACTTTTTTTTTTAGTTCGATGATTAGTCAGATTTTCAAGGCATTAGTGGAAAGCAAAGGAAAGGGTAAGAAATATGTAATGGTGGAGAGGAGGAGACAATGTGAAAGAAATTGTGAGCTTCTCCATGAGTCCTTCATCTTTTTCTTCCTCTTTCTCTTACCCTTCTTCTATTTCCTTTGCTATTATTTTGGTTTATTTTCATCCCTTGTTGTACTGAAGTTGAGTCTTGCTTCTTGTAGTTAACTAGAGCTGTTTCTAATAAACTTGAACTTGCTTATATATAAATAATTTAAAAGACTATTTTCATTTCATTGTTGTGTTGTCTGTCTTTAAGCACAAATAATGCTTAAATTATAAAACCTTTTTCTCTATTTTAAAAATTTAGACAAATTCCCTTAATACTAAAATTTGACTAAAATACCCTCCTTTAAGAATAATATTGATTTTTTAATTAAAAATATAACATTAAAAATTATATTTTAAAATTTTTTATTTTAAATTTATTTATTTATTTTGTGTTAAAACTAAAAATTTATTTTATTATAAATTCAAAAAATTAAGTATTTCTATATTAATTAAATATATATTTTATATTATATAAATAATATATGTAAAGACATTTTGGTCAAAATATATATAAATGTAACTCATTTTTTGTTATACAAGGGAGTTGACTAATGTATTGCATTTTTTAAGGAAGGGGAGTATAAACTCTTAAAAATAAAAGAAAGTGTAATGTAATTTAAACTTCTTCAGGGAGAGAAAAGTATAATTTATTTTAATATATTATATGCTAAGAATATCAATTGAGTTAGTTATTTTGCCAGCAAGAACCCAAATATATATCATCACCATTCCAGTTTGCCAAGTTCATGGAATTAAGGATGAATAGCTTTAAAATTCTTGTCTCAGCACCTTAAAAGCAAGAGATTAAACAAGAAGAAGAAAGTTGCTATCATAAAAAATAGGTGTATTAATCAAGCTGAGGCAGGCATGTCTTGCTATCTTTATACGGGGTTGGTTCGGGTTGGGAATGAACCGAGCTCGAAAGTGAAATAGCGAATTCACCCGACCTACTGCATTCTCAGGTACAAGCGAAGCAGGCCAAAATTATCAGAAGTCACCGATAAATTTTGGGTCAAAAGTTAACGGTCAAGATTACACGTTCATAGGTCATTATCAAGTGGTGAGGGGGTTTTCACCCATATCCATAACTGGTTATCAAATAATTCTTCAATTTCATAAACAAATGGTCTTAACCTAAATTGTTTAATTTTAATCCAAGAGCTGGCTCCTCTCATCTTTCACAATAAACCACTACGATATAAGTCTATTCCTAATCTTCACATATAAGTTAAATGATTAGGGGTTGGCCTCTGACACTTTGGAGAATACATAGATCAGGAACTGTGAGTAAGGAAATTAGATGTACTTTTAACGTGTCTTAAATATGTCACTGGGAAATAACTGTGTTCTTGTGGAGCTCTTCCAATTTCAAGATTGTGGTTCTCTTTGGTGAAAGTCCCGCAAGTTTGATACTATTTGCCATGACAGTCAAGACTTTTTGATAGAAACTTTTTATTAATTATGTATTTCTTAAATGTCAGTGGTTAACTTGTTCTCATGTATATCAGATCTGGTGTGCCATACTTCCCGAAGTAAAGTTTTAAATTGGTAGGAGTGAGCCGTGGGAAAGCCAGAGAGAGTTATACTAATTAATCAAAGTGTAATGTTGTTATATACAACTTTTGGATTATACCAATCTCTATGAACTATGAAGTAATGTAGCTCAAAAATTTTTAGAAAGCTCCTGAAACCACTCTAAGCTAATAACTGACCCTAACTACATTCTAGACGATGAATAAATCTTTTATATTATGAGATCAACATGGGTATATAAAGCTAGCTATACTACTTGGTTAGTTAGATGGACCCTATTATACGCAATACATTGATCACAGTCACACAATTCTAGACCCATGAATCACATCAATCGATATACATGAATTTCACGATCCTAGTTACATAGATGTTGAGCATTTTAGGTACGTCTAAGTATTGAACATAAGAGGTCTAAGCACTTATGAACTTTTTGCAGCTCTCTTATATCAACTGAGATTTTTATTGGCCCTTTGTAGGATTTTTGCATGTATATAGCGGTGAATGCCAAGTTAGGGTGACTGTCGAATATTTTGATGTATGTGTGATGTATAGAGACTCCCTGTTGTCGATGGCTATGTCTAAGCTTGTGTAAATAGAACATATGATGAAGTTTGATAAGACTATGTAGTTTCAAGTTGCATTTAGTCCCTTGCATATATTGAGTTCTATTATCGATTTGGTTGATCAAATATGTAGCATGAGAATGTTTATTGTATTTGGAATGTCCATTTAGTAAATTACATAATTGATAGTTAATTATAATAGTCATAAGAAATTCCAGGTTAATAGAGGAATAAGGCTCATAAAAAGGGTGTAGCATGGTCACCTAGACCATTTGGTGATCTATTGGGAAATTTATGGTTTATGCAAGTTTATATTACTGAACTAGAAGGTTAGAATTGGTTTGGGGTCAAGGAGACTTCAATTATAAAATTTGAGTATGTGAGTGTAGGCTATTTTAAAAGTTAGTTCTTGTAAAAGTACTAAATTGAAATTTGGGGTAGTCATAATTTGAGTGAGGATTTATGGCTAGGATTTTTGAGCTTTAACAAATTGTATTAGGTATTTAAAAGTTGCCCTAAAGGGTTTGGAAGAGTATAGAGTAGTAAAATGAAATTTTGGCATGTCACTTGTGAGTTAAAAATCAAAATTGTACTGGTTTTTAAAGGGTGTTTGCTGTCATGGTTTCTAGTATTGATTAAGGGTTGTGTCATGATTTAAAATTGATATTCGTCATAGTTTTCAGGTGTCATAGGGTAGGACACATTTAAATAGGTTCATGTCTGTCTTGTTGGAAGAGGTTTGAAAGCTTGTGGATTTGTGAAAAAGATTTTTGGTTGCTAGATACTCACTTGAAATTGTCTTTTCTTGTCAATTTTCGCTGTTATCGCTCTCTTTGTTTCAGGCTTTCTTCCAATTAAATTTTGGGGTGACCTGTATTCTATAATGGTGCAATTAGGTGTCAAGAATAATCGTTGAAAGCCTTAGTTTTAAATCGTGGAGAATTTGTGTTGTTTGAGTCCATTTTTGTAGTTTAAATTGGGTATTTTCCCTGTTTTACTGTCAGGACTGTTATGATATGAAAGTGAGATGATTAATGTGTTAAAAAGATCTATTTTGGGGTGCAAGGGTTGTTATATATTGATGAGTAATTTTTTAAGAAAGTTTAAAACATGTTTAGAGTGTTTGTAGCACGGGAAGTGGAATTAAGATGTGCCTTTTAACAAATTGCCCAACTCCATTTTCTATGGGTGTGTTTGGAATTACAGTGACAAACCATGTTTGTGTAAAAACAACAATTTATTACTTAAGAAAAAACGTAATTTTGGAAGAAGTTGCTAGATTTTCAAACACACACTATGGATTACTCAACCCAACAAACTTGAACCATATGGGGATTGAATGGTAACTGTATCTTAGCAAATTAAGAAGTGGAATTAAGGAAGTTTAAAATAATGGTGTTTCGGCTATCATTTGATTATTTAATCTTCTAAACCAATTTGCTATGTAGTTCATCAGTCAACTCAACAAGCTTGAACCATATGGGGACTGATTGGTAACTGTTTGTGATGGTAATTCCTTTGTAAGTATATTAATTGTACTAGGAGCTACTTCTGATAAAACTGAAGGGTGAAAACATATTTCTTTTTCTTCTTTTTCCTGGATGAAGTGTAGGTTTTTTTTTAATTGTACGGAGACAATGGCTGAAGTGCAGGTTTGTTAAATACTTATTAATCTTTTATTGAATTGCACAAAATTTAATAAAGCAAATTAGCGATTATAATATAGCACTCCTGTTTTATATTTTTATTGTCTAAACATGTTTCTAAGGAAATTTAAGAAAATATATATTAGTATAATTAGTCTTTGTTTTGTATTTGATACTCCTTCAAGGTTCTGAAATATATTTTTTAAAAAAACTACTAAAATATTTTTTAGTAAAAAACTTTTAACTGTGGCTATTGTTGTTACTAAAAAATTTTTTGGTAATAATTTTTATGGTAAATTATTGTAAGAACAAAAAAAATAGATTTTTTTTTCTTGCATTCTTTCAATAATTTGCCATGAAAATTCATAAATTTTTTATGGCTTTCCTGTCAAAATACTGCAAGAATACAACAAAATTATATTGTATTTGTTCTCATGGTAAATTATTGCCATAATTTTATGAGAAAGTCACAAATTTTATCACAATTTTAAAAAAATATTTTCATGAAACTTTTTTTGATGTTTTCTCAGAAATTTTGTATGAGAACATTTTTTCATAAGAAAATTCTGCAAGAATTATAAATTCTTATGAATTTTTTTGTCACAACCCAAAATCTATAAGAATTTTTATGAGAATAACAATTTTTACAAAATTTTAAAATTTTTCTTATGAAAAAATTTTGTAAAAATTTTGTTTTTTTCTTTTAGTGTCATCCTTCTTCTTTTACAGATGCTAGCATGAGCCTTGGAGGCCCATATGCACTTGTGTTTCTCATCTTCTACGTGTGATTGACTCAACTTAAAAGGCCCATTCATCTACATCACAAGAATATCAAATATGAATATAGCTTGAACAATTTAACATCTCCCATCAACAGGTTTTTTCACTAGTTCGAAGTGTGAGTATGTACTTCCTCCAATCCTCAATATTTTATTTTACCATCATCCTCCTCACCGTCTTTGTCTTCCTAATTATTTTCATTGTCCTCTTCCTCCATCCTTAACTTTTCTAAAGCTATGGAACCAAACTCTGATACCATTATATATGTTGGAAATAAAAGGAAATTAGAAATATTTTTATGGAATAGAAATTTATTTAAGCTTACTAGTATTTCACTTACGTGACTTACATCAAATTAATAAGTACATGGAATAGATATAAATACACACTAGATGACTACTTACTAAACCTTATTTAATAGTTACATGAACCTTATTTAATAACAATACATGCATGAATCACACAACTTTAGATATATACTTAACCACGTTAAGCAAGTTCTAGATACATAATCAAGCATTCTAGGTACACACACATTAACATTGAACTTAATTACTTAAAAAAATATTAAATTACTATTTTCACCAATTATATATCTGTTAACATTTTCCCGATTCAGGTTTATTTGGTGAAGTGCATAGAATAAGGCTTGTTAATATAAGAAATGTTTAATAACAATGTATAGGCTAACTATCATATAATTAAGATGTTAAAGTTCATCAAGCTATCAACATATAATATGTAAATGATATGACATGATATTATTATGTCTTTGTTGATCGTATGAAAATAAATAATTCCTACGAGAATGTTGACCTGGGTTTTCATCGTTTTAAAGCTTTTCTTATCTTTTTGTTTCTACTTAAACACCGTAAGACCTGAGAATCTGATCTAAAAAAATAAATGAAAAATTATGAGGCTGCAAAAATATATGGAATTGCTGTATCCGAAGTCGTGTTAAGCCTTATAGCAGTTTCAAATTGCAGGTATAATTTTTGTGTATTAAAATCAATGAAAATAAGCACGATCACCCCGCTCGTCTTGTGACCTCAACTACGTTAGAGCTGTTACTAGCTAGTATACCCAGTCTCTTGAGACTACCTTCTAGTAATCAGCCAAAACTATATCATTAAACGTATGGTACTGTGTTAGACCTGTTTGTAAGCATTGATTAGTTAGGAAACCCCAGAACTAACATTTAAATTTTCTACTATTTGCAGTGTCAAAAAGTGGTGGCACAAAGCATAAGAATGAAAAAGAGGAAATTTAGAAGCTCAAGCAAAGAGAAATTCCTTCTTTCTAACCAAAAAAAGGATAAACAAAAGTAAATATATTAAAGTAATAACCAGACCAACTCAGCTGCAATAATGACACTAAGAGTGGCCAGTGGAGTCTTTTAATGGGAAAAGCTTTAAGATCTATAATGACCGAAAAGTATCATTTATCCTTTAGTTCTCAAATTCCCATGCAAATCTGAGGGTAAACATAAGACACACTATTATACATGCATTATTAAATTTTACCCTCAAGAATGAGCATTTAACGATGACAAGAGAAGAATTAGAATCTAGTACTTTCTCTTGAGAAAAGTGACGGGTTTTGCAGTGGCAGAGCTAGAGAATCCATATGTTGGTGAATAACTTGAAAAGGCGAGCCATGAGAGAGAGATAAGGGGGTTTGTGTCAGCTTGATAGGGCATGCGTTCTTCAAACTTCAAAGGACATTTTTTATTTGTTACCAATCTGACATTAGAAAAATTTTAGTGGGAAAAATGTCTTCTTTCCCCTGGGCGTTTTCCCATGTTCCCTCAAGGCTCAGCTTATTCTTCTTTTCTCTTTCTCTTTCTATGTTATTGAACACAATTAATTATGAAGTATGAACACTCTATTCTATAAACCGAAGCCTTCTATTCTTCTGTTCCCTTGGTGGGAATTCTTTGATTTTGTACATTTTTGCATGCGCCTATTATTTTGGTAATTTTATGTTGCCAGCAACATCTTTGAAGACATTAAAATATAAAGATCCGAAATTTTTTTTAATTCGATTCTCAATCCAATGATTTAAATACAAATATCAGTTGTTATTACTGAAGAAATAGGGTCCAAAAAAAAGGTGTAAAAAGTGAAGAAAGCTTTTTGACTACAATAGTAGTGTGTACATGCTCTACACTAACAACTTTTATTCTTAATCAAATCTCGTGATCACCGCTAAGCTTTTTTCCCTTTCATTGTGGTTTCGTTGGGGACTTAGATGGAGCCTTTGCCTCGAAGTTATTTTGCGTACATAAAAGTTCTGCAAGCCAATCAGGTCCATACTCAAGCCTCCTTTTTTTATCTTTGACTAGACATCCTTGACGCATTGCTAATTGCGTTTTTTATGTAGAAGTTGCAGTGACTAAAGGTTTAGACTCCAAAATAACAGTAACTAAACAGTAAAATCCAACACCCAATAAATCGATCTTCTCTCATGCTTTTTTTTTTTCAGATAAAGGAACTGCATGGTTTTGTACGTGCCTGTCACTTTTGCATTACACGTAATTTTGAATGTCAATTAGATACTGCAAAAAAAAACTTGAATTTCTTCTTACCCTAGTTTATCAAAAAAAAAAAAAAAGAGAGAGAAGTAATTTTTACTTAAAGCTACTGTGATCAACACATAAATCCTTTGTTCTGGGATTTTGATCCTCTTACTACAAACAAAATAATAATTGAACCAAATGCTAAGATAAAAAAAAATATATCATAGCTAAAACCTTTTTTTTTTTGGTAGCGTGTTTATCTTATTGTCTCAAATGGTTAATTTGTATTTTTTTCTTTAAATTTATATTTTAATATTAATTTTAAATATAAATGTGTAGTAAACTATTACAATATCATATATTTTATTACTTTCTATTTTATTCTTTCATTTTTTTTTCTTTTATTGTCTTGTTTGTTATATTTTCCTTTCTTTTAGAGTAATAAAAAAAACTCCAAAATTTATTTATTTATTTTTATTTGTATACCAATGTGAGAGATTCACTTTGAATATTTTTTAGTTACTTTTATTTGTTAAAAAAATTGAATGAATTTCCTATTATGTATATATTATATTAGAATATATTTTATTAATATTTTATATTAAGTATTTGATTTAATTAATATTTATATGCATTTTCAAAAAAATTAAAAAAAAAACCATTACTCCATATGGGGTAATTGCAATATGAAGGCTTTTAGATTAAAATACAAAAGGACACGGGTAGCACACGTCTTTTAAAAAAAGAAAAAGGAAAATACAGACTAAGCTTTTGAGGTGGCTAAACAATTGGTTCAATTGTTATTTTATTTGCAGTAGTATGGGCAAAATCTCCCTTTATTCATCCCTCAACAAGTCTTGCTTTTACTTACATTAAAGTATTGGACATGAGTTGTAAATTTGATAGATGTAAATATGAAGCTCAAAAAAAATTTCACCTTGTCATTTGCACCTAACCTATAATATTAAAATAATATATACTTATTATCATTTTGTTCTTTAGAGAAAAAAGAAAAAAAGGTCATTGCGATATATGCTAGATTGTTTTCTCCATATATAACACTAAATAGATTCTGACCTCTTTCACTGCATTTTACTTATCTCTCATGCTTTAGATTGTTTGTTTTTCATGACAGAAATAAATAAGTAAATTTTTCTTCCCACGCATAAAATTGCAAGTAATAATATGGTCGAGTCGGAATGGACAAAAGGGAAAGACAGGAAACTTGACACCCACATCAGCTCTCAAATTGTTGTCAATTATCGCTTCAATTGTCCCAGATGTATGGGACAGGTTTCAGGGTCGATTTGTCTCCTTCAGTGAACTGAAACAATTAATTGAAGACATTCATGTGCTGTACCATTACTTAGATATTCTTATTCTCTACTGCAATATCAATTATATGTAGAATCTTTCAGAGATTTCATTTCTATCTCCTTTCCTTTTCTCTTGTATTCTTCTTCTATCTCACTTCCATACTGTTTTGGATTGAAATGCAAGGAAGTATGAAATGTTATTTTAAAGTTTTGATATCATTTTAAATTATTTTGATAATATCAGAACTTTTAAGATAATTTTATAAAAGTATTAAATTGAATATAATTAAATATTTTTTATTGCCTTATCATAATAAAAGCAATTAAATTTATTTTTATAGCCAATAACAATTATTCAAATAAAATAAAATAATTTAATAAAGTATTATTTTGATTGAACTTATAAATTTGTATGGACCATATTATTTGAATTGTTTGAGTAGTGCATTATCTTAATTAAGCTTTCTTGATTTACTTTATAACAAAATAAAAGTTTATATTTGATTAAGTTTAAAAACGTGAAATGTTAAAGAGAATGATTTTTAATATGCTATATTCCTTTATAATATAATGTCAATCATAACCTTTGAAAAATGCAATACTATTGCAAAATCAAAGTTTATATTAATGTTTTTAAAATTAGATCGATTATTGAACTGGTAAAGACATTAATTTATGATTGGTTTGACCATGATTGAATTGGTAATAATTATATATATATAATAAATGATAATAAATAAATATTAATAAAATTTGAAACTTTTTATTACTAATTATATATGAAAATAAATCAAATATAATATAATATTTAAATTTAGTTGACTTTTTAATTTTAAAATTTGAGCTTAAAATAGCTTATATATTAATAAATATAATCATCAAATATTAATGTGTTGAAATAAGTATTGAAACCAAAACATTATAAAAACTAATTATTCAATATATTAATTTTTTATTATTGCTTTTCAAAAAATTTTGTATAATAAAATTTAATTAGTTCTTGAAAGTTTGAATATAGTGTAAAAAAAAATGATAGTTGATAAATGTTTAAATTAAATATCATCAATTTTAAAGAAAATATTATATTTATATTTATATAATATTATGGACAACTTTGACAAAAAAATAAGGTGGCACAATGGTGAAGATGTTTCCTTTGGATCATTAGTTCGACACTCCATATAACCATTTTCATAAAAAAATGCAAACAACCCACTAATAATCTATTTAAATATATATATATACACACTGAAGGTGTTTTGTAGGTCAACTGGTGTATGCATGTTTTGGAAGCAACGCGTAAGTTGATTGATGGCACTCATAAGCCTATCAAATTGATAGTCCACATCTCTTTAGTAGTCATTGAACTTAGTTTACATATACATGCTGAAAGTGCTCTGCAGGCGCATGCATGTTTTGGAAGCAATGCATATGCGAGTTTGAATCTAGGTAGTAGCACGTATGTTTTGGAATGGAAACAACCCACTAATAATCTATTTATATAAAAATTTACATATATATGTTGAAGGTGCATTGTAGGTCAAATGGCACATATATGTTTTGAAGGCAATACGTATGTAGGTTCGAATCCAGACAATAGCAGAGTTTGGAAAATGTTTAAAGGGGGCCGATTCAATCTGATTTATTTGCACCAATTCTAACCCAAAACCAATGAGTCAAACCCAATTCTTAACCAAGGTTGACTAGTTCTTAGAAGCACTAATTTAAAAGGTTGTTCAAACCAAAATAAGGTTTGATTCCTAGTCTAACCAATTAAATCAATCAATTTTGTCCAATTATAATTACAATGATTTATATATATTTATTTTTGAAAAACATGCATGTTTTTAGCAAATAGCAAAATGATTTCAATATAACATTCTATTCTCTTTACATAGTTAAATATGTTGCAATATATATAAAAAGTTGTGTATAACTTTTCAAAAACTTTTTTCTCTCTCTCTTACAAAGTTTTATTACAATAAAGAACATTTAATGACAAAGAAAAAACCTAAGCAAAAGAGGGGCTCTTCTCTATCTACCCAACACATTACTAAAACAAAATAAAAGAAAAAGCATGATCTGCAAGGTAAAAGTATGATTTTATAATTGTCTTTTCAACTATGTCTCATGTGATAAAATTCTTTGTTTTTTGCAATGGCTATTTTGAGAAGCTGCTCTCTCAATGGTTATATTTTTTAGGCTTCTATAAATTGGGAAGAAGAAGATCAGAAGAAAAAAAAACCCACAAAAGTGAACATAAACAAAAAAGAAGAAAAATATAGTATATTTCTTTCTTTTTCTTGATCTTATTTTTCAAGCTTAGTATTTGATTTTATCTATCTTTAAAGATCTTTAGAAAGAATGAGTATATTATAATGTATTTCTTAATAAGAATTTCAAATTTATCATCATATCATTTTGTAAGAAGAGTTTAGGGTGAATTTAATGAAAAATCCTTGAAAAGGAGAATTTATGGTAAGTTTAGTGAAAAATCTTTGAGAAAAAGTATTTTGGATGAGTTTATGTAAAATTCAAGTGCTATGTAATTAGTTTGAAGTGAGTTAAGAAATTTTGTATTGGTGGTGAGTATAATAAAATTATCTCTATTATAATTATTAAAGAGTGATTAAAGAAAATCTTTAAATTTCAAGGGGACTAGTCTTAGACTAAAAAGATTTAACTAAAATAAATTTGGTTATATTCTTTCTCTTTTTAAAGTCTTTGTGCATTATTTATGAGCTAACTCAACTTTTTGAGTCACCTTAACTTGATTGAACTCAACCTTTTAAGTGAATTCAAATTTTGGGAGAACCTAACTTTTGGATGAATTCAACTTTTGGGTGAATTCAATTTTTGAGTAAACTTAATTTTTAGATGAACTCAACTTTCAAGTGAATTCAAATTTTCAAATGATCTCAACTTATTGAGTGACTTCAATTTTCTATTTGGGAGGCACCTCAACCTTTTATAGCTCCTTAGTTTTTTTTTTTTTTTTTAATTTTGGAGGCTTCACAATCTTTTGTTTTGGAGATTATTAACTCTTGTTTTAGAAGCTCTCCTACTTTCATTTTAGCTTACTCTATCTTATTTTGATGTGTATTTCGCTTTTGTATTAAGTTACTTTAAATTTATTGTGTTTTAAAATTTGCTATATTTAATTTTAGTATTTATTATATCTATTCACTTATTTTTAAGTGCGATTATCATGAAATGCTATCCTTTATGGTATATATACATAAGGAATTGAAAATTATTGTTTATCACTTTAACTGGCAAAAATATTTTCTTATTTTTTTTTCTGATTTTATTTTATTTTTTTGTGAATTAAGTAGATCAAAATTATATTAAAATATATTATAGTCTCAAATTTTCAAATAATCTCAACTTATTGAGTGACCTCAATCTTCTATTTGGGTGGTTCCTCAAACTTTAATAGCTCCTTAGTTTTTTGTTTTCTTTTTTTAATTTTGGAGGCTTCACAACCTTTTGTTTTGGAGATTTTTTTTATTACAAAACACCCACAACACACACTCACACAACACTCACACACCCTGCCATGGGCAAGATCGAACCCACATGTCCCTCCTATTGGAGAGAGAAAGGTGCCAGTTGATCCACTTGATCATTGGCTTGTTGTGGAGATTATTAACTCTTGTTTTAGAAATTCTCTTACTTTCATTTTAGGTTACTCTATCTTATTTTGATGTACATTTCACTTTTGTATTAAGTTACTCTAAATTTATTGTATATTAAAATTTGTTATATTTAATTTTAGTACTTATTATATCTATTCATCTACCTTTAAGTATGATTATCATGAAATGCTATCCTTTATGATATATATACAGAAGGAATTGAAAATTATTGTTTTCCATTTTAATTGGCAAATTTTTATTATTATTTTATTTTATTATGAATTAAGTAGATCAAAATTATATTAAAATATATTATAGTCTCCATGAGACCAATTAAATATTCTTTATGATTTTTTTGAATAATTTAACTCAATTCAATTTTGCATCATGCATATCCTTTATAATTCAATCATCTAGGTTGGCAAATGGTGACCTTTTATCCATTACTTGTCTTTGGGATCACCAGAAACTGCTTCAATAGTCCGGCCGATGGAATGATCATAATAAATTAGGAAAAACCTCTTTATGTATTTTCCCCATAAACCCCATCTCATCGGATTTAAGCTCGAAATTAAGTCTTAAATAGGCGACTTTCTTTGTGCAACAAATGAGATAGCTGATTTTGATCCTAGAATCCAATTGCTAAAAAGCAAACCCTCTGATCTTTGAATAGATCATTTTATAAGGATTAGCCTTTTTCGTTGTTTTGAGTCATATTATTACATGACTCGTTTAATTTTCTTGATTAAGATGATTGTTAGATATATATTCTTCCCTATTGCAACTTAATTTATAAGTGATGATTTAACGCCCTCCAGTCCGTTTCATAGGCGCGAAACCCGACATCATGTGATTGGTGAGAAATGCATGTTTGTTAGTGGAAGATGTTGGAGATTATGTCAATTAATGCTAAAGACTCATCTGAACAAAATGAGCTGGTTGAGCTCCAACTGTCGTTGCTCAATTGGCTTGCCCTGATCCTTAACTCATAAAACTTTTGTGTAATATCAACAGAAAAAAAAGGAAAAAATTAAAATATATTGTACGTCCTTAAATTTGGGATGAATTTCAAATTCAATATAATATTTTATGGGTAAATTATTTTTTCTCTCTTGAAATATGGATTAACTATTTGGCTTTCTCCCCGTTAAAAAGATATATACAAACTTCCTCTCTGAGAACCATCAATTTAGCCAATTTATCCTCAAGGATAAGATTAAATTTTTTATTAAAATTAAATTTAGCTAAAGAATGTATTTCTTAAACTTTTATATATTTCAATATTATTTATTTTCTATTAAAATGATAAATTTAATTTATTCTAAATTTTTGTTAAATTTATAACAATGCTTATGTTCATTAATAAATATTCAACACAAATCTTTTGTTGAAATTAAATATTATTTTTTAAAATGTTTTGTGAATAATTTTTTCATTTTTAATAATTATTTATTTTTTATCAAATGATTATAAAATTTGCTAAATTTGGCTATTTTATATTGGTTAAAAGTATATTTAAACTTGTTATACTATTAAGTGATATATTTAAGGGTATTCTAGTTATAATAAATAAAGTTTTAGTTTATTTTTTTAATTTTAAGAAATATTTGTATATCTTTTCATTATAGAGTTAAGTCATTGCTCAAAGCATGAGCTTATTTTACTGATATTTTATTTGTTTCAATTTTGTCTTATATTTTTTAAGAAATAGTAGCTAACTTTGATATAAATGATTGACAGAAAATGCTCATACGTCTAATAATTGTCCTGCGTGGCATCTATATTGCCAAAAAATGGCAGTTCCACCATCACCACCTCCAGTATTGTTCATCTCTTCTAAATCAATTCCCAACCAAAATTAAAATTCATAATAAATTATCATCAAGTTTACAGCTTTTTCTTCTTCTTCCATTGGCCACATCTTATTTGTAACAATATTTAGAGTTTAAAAACCCAAATTGTATAATCAACAATCCTGCAAGAAAGCAAGAAAAACAAAATTAATGGCTACCATTACGGAACCAATCTTCATTGCGAGGAACTAGTATTACATTCTTTTGACGAGAGTCGTTCTTCATTGCCCACCTTAAATTTCGTATTTCTTAGGTTAAATAATCATGAAGCACAATAGATCAGTAAACTCAGTCAATTTTTTTTTTAAAGAAAAAAGGTCTCGATTTTATTTAAAAGTTTGAAATTGTATTATTATATCAATTCAATTAAAGATTATCTTATTTGTCCTTAAACATCTTGTTCTACAAAGTAAATTGTTGTTCAATCAAACACACAATGCTATCGGAGAAAAGTTAATAGCATTTTTTAAATCTTTGTTATGAAGTTTTTTAGTTAAAAAAAAAAATTGACAACACTGCTCAGCATTAAATAATTGGGTGAATTAAAAAAATTTTACATATGGTATTTTGTTTGGAGAACATAATAACAAATATCTAAGAAACTTTATTTTGTCTAATGCCATATTATTATTATTATTTTAAAGAATAGTGCTGCATGATGTTCAATGAATCTTGATGTCTAAAATTAGATATGCATGCAGAGACAGACACCAAAAGGGGTAGAGGTAGAGCATATATCATCACCGAAATTCACAAGAATTATATATGAGGTTAAGGTAGAAGTAGAAAACTGTACTATATGTAGATGCAATAAGGAAGAGGAAACCCGGCGACTGATAGGTGCATCGCACTGCTATCACCAGCAGCATCATTCAGTAAACAGTAAACACGAAAAAGCATTCTGAATTCTGAAGAATGTTTTTTGTCCATACATAATCCACGCTTAACTCTTTTCTTGAAAGGTCTATTTTCAATATACCCAGCAGCATGCATGCAGAGACAGACACACAGACATTGTTTGTTCTGAGTTTGTAAATCATCATTGGATCCATTTAACTGTCCTTGTTTCTGGATCTCCCTCGAGGATTTTTCCATACTTCTATTCGTTTTTGCTTTTATGCTCTCCTTGATCTTCCATTCAAATGCTCTATAATTTCTTTTACTGTCCCCATTTTTTTCCCCTCTTCCTCCTATCAGTGTTGCCCCAACCCTCGGTACAACGTTTAGCTGTTTTTGTCATATGCCATTCCTGTGCTACAATTATCTACTGTCAAACCCAAAGGATGTTAAAAGGAATTAATATATCGTAATTTCGAGTAAAGCATTTTAAATAAAAGCGGAGATGGAGGGGATCGAACACTGCACGACTCAGGTGCAAAGCGAGCACCCTACCATTTGAGCTGCTTCCCGAAGTGGCTGAAGGTGGAAGAATTTATCTATATTTAAAAGAAATTTATTGGAAAAACACTTTTATGCCTTGTACAATCGTAACTTGTGAGTCTACCAAGCAAAGACTGTAATAACAGGTGCACACTTGACTAATATGAAGTCCAATCTGAATCGAATGTTTTCATTAATTTTTTTTATATAAAAAATTATTGAAAGACGTAGAGATAGTATGAAGTGATCTTGACCCATATATCTATGTGTATCTCACCGAAAAATTTTCGTTCTTCCTATGCTTATTCCGGGATAGCTTCTTTTTTTCAATTAAATATTTTTCTATTGTTTTAAATGTATTTATTTATGGCCATACCCTTTGTTAATATTATATTTATTTTTGAGTAAAAGGGGAGTCTAATTGCCAATATGTGGGTTAGAGAGAGGGAAGTGCATGATATTTTTATGGGGATTAGTGAATAAAGAGGGTGGCAGCAATGATGGGTTAGGGTTGTCATCGTTTTGCATGCAATATAGAAAGATGGGAAAAGAAAGAAAGGATCAAGGGAGCACACTTTCGTATATAACTCTTTCTTGTCTGTTTTTCCTTTCACTTTCTTTGCTTTACGATCACCCACCCTTTAATCAGTCTCTTAGATTTCAGTAACAAAAGCTTCCACCTCTTTTTGGTTTTGTTTTGTTTTTTTTTTCTTTTGCCCCCTTTTTCTGATATTGATCTGTCTGGCTTCTATGGCTAGGACTGTGTATAGCATGCTTTAAAACTCAAATTAGATTTGATTCATAAGCATGTGGATGGATTCATTAAAAATGTACAAAACAAATGCAAAAGGGTGCTTTATGATCTGATATCCTGTTAGTAGAATTATCTAATCAGATGCAAACAATCAAACGATAGTTATTCTCAAAAAACGATATTAGAAATTTGATAAAATAGAGATCATTCTATGATCATATTTATATAAATTAATCAAATTAATAATCTGGTTCTTCCGTTTAAAATTAAATTAAAAGTGAATTGAATAATCACATTATGATTATCTTTTCTTTTTTTGGGAAAGAAAAGGAGGTTATAAAAGCCTAAAGGCTAACAAAACGAGGAATGGAAACACCTAAGCTATCCTCCATAAGGATGGGATTGCACTCAACTGGTGGACAATCAAGAAAACAAAGCCCGACCCAGCAGCGTCTCTCAAAACACATCCACACCCGTATTTGAGGCCTCCATCTTTCACAGAGCCATCACTATTACATCTAATCCAATCATCCCTTTGTTAAAAAAAATAATTGGTAGATTAATTAGATTACACTAGACATAATGCTCAAATCTATGATTGTACTAGAGATTAGATAAGCAAATAATGACAACAGATGAAAGGGACAAAATATAACTCACAATATCTCAATAAGTTAAAAGGATAGGTCAAAATTATTTTGTATTATAAAACATAACCTTAACTAGTATAAAGAGGGTAACAAACTCTAAGTAGATTATGAGTTGAGTTTCTATCCCCTAAATGGGCTTACGGGTAACCCACTTATTATAGGCTATCTATAATTTGTCAAGAGAACTAATCCATTTACACAGTGGTTGTTACTAAATTAATTATTATGATATTAATAAAATATAATCTATTAATTACTCTAATAATTAATTAATTCTAATCATAATAAATTAATATTTCAAACAATTTTTCACTTAGATAGCATTAATCAATTATTAACATAACAAGAACATATCAACATGCAAAAAAATACTTGAATTTATATAGTTAGAGAGTGAAAACTAGAAAACTTGACCAACACATTATCCATGGTAGGTTGGACCCTGCCACCTTACAAATGGTGGAAATTGAAAACTAATGGCTTAGGCCTCTCGAACCCTAGTTTATTGAGTGTAGTGGGCCTTATTAATTAGAAATCATAATGATGAATAAATAGTAGGCTTCTTTACTAGAGTTGTTTTATGTTCTATCATCTTGGAAGAATTATAAGGACTCATTCATGGCTTAAAATTCTTTACTATGACTCATGAGGAAGTTCAAACTAATTAGCCTTAAATGTTTCTAGAATGAAAGCCAGGGGGTTGATAGCTTAGTCAAATGAGGGCACTATATTGATAATGATATAGTTGTTCGAAAACCTTTTCCCAGTCTAATTTACTGTTGTTAGGAGGTACCCTAAGCAATATTTTGTCGAAACATTGTCAACAATGACTTGTAATCATGGACCAAAGAAAAGAAAAAATAATGACTTATAATCCTACAACATTGGCCTCTTATTATTAATTTAATGGGAAAAGTAGTACGGAGGACCTAAATAATACAAATATTATTATGAAGGACCTAAAAAATTAATATTATGCTGTAGGACCAAGGAAAATTTGATGGAAAAAAAAACCCCTTCTCTTCTCTGTTGAATAAGTCGTTCAAATCAAACCGAATCCAAACGCGCTCTTTGCCCTCCAGACACTGGTCGCTTCTCCCTTCCTCCATTACCAAGCATTCAACCGTTTCTCTTGCAATTGGTAACTAAAAATCCTTAAAAGTTTTTCTCTCGCAACTAGTCATTGAAAATCCGTAGACAACTTCTCACCAAAGAGGCATCCTTCAACGGTTTGAATGATGCATGCCAGTACTAGCCTTCAACGGGTTCTCTCGTGCTCGAAAATCTGTGAGAAGCAAGGTAAGTAACACCTCTCCTTCTCGTGCGATAGTTCATAAATGCTAGTATTTATACGCTTTTACATCAAAAGAAAATCTGGGTATCGTTGGCAAAGGGAATTTGGGTAGTGAATGACGAGGCTCTAGATTTAGACTTATGGATGTGAAATTCTTTCTGGCTTTGGATGAATGCTATTGTGTATTAGATGTTGTTTAAAATCTGGATTTGGGGATAAGTTGTGGGATAAGTTTTGATGATCCAGTAGCTAGTAATAGGTCTGGAACTTGGTGGTGTAAAATTCCCTAATTCCATTAGCAAAGTCCTTAAACCTGGAAGTAAAAGTTCTAAAACTATAAGTATGCTATTGTAAATCCCTAAACTTGGTAGTAAATTTGCTGAAATTTAGTAGTAACATAACTAAAATTAGAAGTAAAGCACTTAAAAGTCAATAGTAGATGACAGTTCTGAAAACTTGATAGCAAATATCTTTAAGCATAGGAGTAACATCCATAAATATGGTAGTAAGGGTAATACATGGTCCTTGGTAAATTTCCTTAAATGAAGTATAAAACACTTGAACTTAGTAGTCGCACAGCTAAAGTTCAATAGCAAAGCATAATTCTAAATGTGCTCAAATGAAGTAGGGCAGTATGTGTGAATATCCTTAAACATGATAGTATTTGTCCTTGGGTGCAATAGTAACATACCTAAACCTGGTAGTAATGGGCTACAGCACTAAAGCTGGTAATAATGTGGCAAAATGAATGTATGAATTATTAATGGAGGTTGAGTATAGAACCTTCATAATTTAATTGTATAATGCAACATATATGACAAGCATATGTACTGCACAAATTTCTTATTTTGCTTGTTAGTTATAATGCAATGGTTGTATTACTTTTAGCTGGCATGTATGGAGTCATTGTCAATCACATTTGGTTGTTTGTATAGGAAGAGATTATTAGTGGTTTCTTTGGTTGTTTATGGTTGTGGTTGAAGGGTATTGATTTGTAACTATTAGGATAGAGTACCATGGAAGATAAGTACAATATCTCACACAAATACAAATCTAGATTGCAGAAGTTCAGGTGATCTTTTTTTATATTTTATGACATGGTTATGATTTATGATAATCCAAATAAGAGTCAATTAGGTGGGTGTTTTCATTGCCAGGGCTAAATTTTCTAGAAAAAATAAAGGAAAGTTCCACAATATCAAAGAGGTAGGCAACATAATTGTTGAAGAGCAAATGATGTCCAAAATATGGTGGAAAAATGAGTAAGATTGTTTGTTATCCTTTTATAGAGGAATGCTACAGTCCTAATAGAGTGGAAGAACTTGGAGTCAAGTGAGCAAAAGAGATATAAGGATGAAGCATATGAAGAGCAAATAAAGCACAAGAAAGAGCATGTTCCAGGAAATTCCTGTGTAAGAAAATATTCATTATTATGCATCCCTATAATCCCTCATTTAATGAGTTCATGCTATTTTATTAAATTATTTGTATTCTATATATACCAATTGGGACAAGGTGCTCGCCCTCTCAGTTCAAGGAAGCTATAAAATCTATCAGAAATAACAATGTGCACAATAAATTAGTGGAGGAAATAGGGTTTGGAAAATTGCTAGATTTGGCATTCCAAATCCTGTCAAGGGACTTGTGCATGGAGTTTGTTGTAGCCTTTGATATTCCAGCTAGATCGTTATTAATCAAAGGTAAACAAGTATCGTTCAGAGTCCAAGATGTCCATGGCATAATGGTCATTCCCATCGGTGGCCAACCTATACCTGATAGTTTAGAGGGAGAAGGCATAGTTATAATCAAAAGAAAGTTTAAGGGAAAAAAATTGAAGGATTTAAAAGATATTATATTAAGAGGCAAGGCTGACAGAGATTTCAAGTGAGCTTTTTGGTTATTTCCCTTAGAGAAATTCCTATGTACATCTAGCTTATACGTGAATGATAAACTGGAAATTCCTATATATATTTCATGCAAGTTCTTCTCGTATCTTTTATAATTTTTTTTTGTTGGGTTTAGAATTTCACGAACATTAGAGGTGTGTTGTTTTTATTTTATATTTTTACTATTGACTTCATATTTCAGGCCTAAGCTATTTTGTTGTACATTTCACCTAGTAACGTATGTTGGAAATAACTCACTATTTGTTCACTAATACAATGTCTCTTTCAATTAAAAAATGAAGATCATCTTTACTCATAGTGTGTTGAGTGCCTTGTGCCTTCTTTTTCTTGGAGGGGGCAACAATAAATGTTTAATCATTTAGTCAACTTTAGCTTGTTGTGCCAAGTTGCTATGCATACAAATGCAAGGTATAAAGAATCGACACGCTATAAGGCAGAGCTTGAGGTGTGTGCTTACAATGTGTCACAAATTTGCAGAGCCTGAGGTGTGTGCTTACAATCTGTCATAAATTTATGATTGCATTGAACTATTATTAGTGAGAGTATTGATATTCTAGTCTCAAATTAGTGAAATTAGCACATATTACTAGGCAACCCTTCCTTCCATAACCTATTCCCCTCAACAAATTAATCAAGAGCATACAGGAAGTAAACTATACCTAAAGGGTCTTCGAGCTATTTATGTTAATTACCCTATGTGGAATAATGACGAGCAATGAGACATGTGATGCAAATCTATTAACTCTATAAAATGTTGTATGGACAAATGGAGGATGTTTAAGAATCTTAAATCTCTATATTCTTAAGCAATTAGTGCAGATTTTGAATGACTTTAAGAAGATAATGAAGATATCTTCTTTATCATATTCTTTACGAACATACTTTTTCAACACCATGAATACAAACCAATTTGATCATAGGTCATATCGCAAACTTAACTTTTATTAATTTATTAAAAAAAAGAATTATAAAGTAAGTTTGATAAATTTTTATATAAAATAAAGTCTTTAAAACTTGCTTCATGATTTACACTACAAAAAAATAGATTTTTAATAACGGTTTTTAGCGGCGATTACAAAAAGTTGTCACAAAAAAATATTTTTAGCCGCGACTTTATTAAGTTGTCGCTAAAAGTTGTCATTAAAATACTATTCTTAATTTTGATAAAAGTTTTAGTGACGACAAAAAAAATTGCCACTAAAACTATTTAGTAGCAATAAAAAATCGCCGCTAAATACTTTTAGTGGCGACATCAATACTGTTGTCACTAAAAAGTCACATTTAGTGATGATTTTTAGTTACAACTGCAAAGTCACCACTAAAACTAACTTTTAGTAGCGACAAATTGATTTTGTCACTAAAGGTCACTTTTAGTGGCGACACTTGTTGTTACTAAAAGTTTTGTATCATTTGTAAAAATTTTAAAATTTTAAAAATTTTTTGTCAAAAGTAACTTTTAGTGACAACTCTTTTAGTTGTCACTAAAAGTTTTAGTGCAAAATTTTTATTAATTTGAATTTAGAATTTTTTTAAGAATAGACAAATACATTAAAAAAATAAATTATACTTATAAATATAACTTTATCAAAAAAAATAAAATGTTTAATGTTACTAATATTAATTAAATTTTATAAATTTTAATGTTACATACAAATAAGTTAAAAAAATATTTTTATATGTAGGTGCAATAACACTTCATTACATTGAGACAAATAAACCTTAAATTATTGTTTTCACTAATTGAATGATTAATTTGGTTTTAAAAACATTACACATTTAAGAGTTAATTGTTTATAATTTAATAATGTATGATAAAGTCTCTTCATAATTATATATATATCATTTTTAAAAAAAGAGTGTGTTATAAAAATAATGCATAATTAATCATTTTCCTCACCTTTCCAATTTTTATTCTATTGTGTAATAAAGAAGATCATGAATGAAATAGATAATTATTAAAATATTCTTCAAATATATGAAAAATATCCTTCCCATATTTCTAAATCCCACATCAACTCAAGCATAGCAACAGGGCAGGAGAGAAAATTATTCCACTTCCAAGTGCATTTAGTCATTTCAACTCTAGATTTAGCCGCGACAAGTGTTGGTGTCAAATTTATGAGAATGTTTAAGGCAATTAGAGATCTAACTGAGTTTGTGGATAGAGGTTGTCCCTATTCAAACCTTTAAATTCACCTACATTAGAGAGACCATCGATGAAGATATTGTTGAGGATTATGATGATGATCAGCTATAGCTTGCTTAGTAACGGATGATACTAATATTTTTGAAGTAGGCTTTTTTTTAGTGTTTTATTTCAAAAATACACATTAATGTAATTTGTAGCCCAATTAGTACTCGTAATGTAGTTGAGTTTATAATAATCACCTTGTGCTGTGAACTTTAGAGCTCGCTAACAGATGTGATGACATTAGTATTGAGATTCATAATGAGTGACCTTAATTACAACAAATTTTACCATATATGTGCACATGGCCAATTAATAGATCATGTATGAACACGTGCCTATTTTCCTTTATGGACATGATGCATATTTATCTTGTTTAATTAAAAATATAATTAATTTGACAAAATATTTTTTATCTTTATCTTTTGTTGATAAAAAAGGGGACAAATAGGCACGTGTTCATAACTTAGGAAAATAAATATTAGAAGAATCCTCTAATAAAAGGCAAAGCAATTGAGGAGAGGGGAGTAAAATGAAAAGATGTTGTCAAGTGAAAAAGATATTTTTCTATTTATTTGGAATTGTTAATTAAAACGCATAGCTCACCCACAAAGTGAGAGGGGTAGTTGCCATTTATTTGCGTAATATATTATTAAACCACAATTTAAACTCCTTTTTTTCAAATCAAACTTAGTGTTTAAGAAAACTATAGTCAACAGAGATGGAATGCATTTTTAAAATTATAAAGATAAAATAAAATTATTCTTGTAATCTTTATACTTTTGTAAGATTCTTGAGTTAATTTTTATTATTTAATTTTTTAATTTAATCTTTGATATCAAATTTGTATTAATAATTTTATATGATTGTTTTGCAACTTATATATTGAGTTAATTTTACTTTATTATTTATGTAAAATTATATATTATTTTAATTTTTATGATTGTCTTGAATATGTATGATTTACATATTCAAGACAAAAAAAATTAAAATCATACATATTAAATTTAAAATTTAATGAAATTTTAAAGACAAAAGAAAATAATTTATCCTAAAAAAAAATAAAGACGGAAGCGATTGAATGAATAGCAAAATTTTAGTATCCTGAATGGAATGGGTTGAAAAAACAATGAAATACATTAATAAATGAAAAAGAAATGAAAAAGTAGGATAGAGTGGGAATGCTTGAAAGCAAATATATTCAAAATTCCGTTACTCGTTTGCTCATTATGGGTCAATCGAAATTAACACTAAAATTGTATCTACTTATGTAAATTCAAAATGTCATCTCTATTTTACTTCCTTTTTTTTTGAAATCCTTCTTTTTAGCATTATATAATCATTAATCAAATATATAAAATAAATGAAATAGATAATGTCAAATGTAATAGCACTATACAAGTGTTTATCCCCTAAAATATTTATAATAGCACTTGTTTGTGAAATAAAAAAGGTTTATTCATTAAAATTTGCTATAGAGTTTATTGTTCACAAATTATTATTGTATGCTAAAATTATAATTAATTGTTCAAGATTAAAAATTAAATTTAAAAATCAAAGGAAAAAAAAGGATTCTGTCAAATTCAAAACTTTATTATTTATTCATTCAATTATTCCTCTCTTTTTATTTAATCTTCAAATTTAGATTCTCTTCTTCAGGGTTATCTATATATCTACTTATATGCTTCTTATCTCAAATTCAAAATCTAGATTTTAGCATTATATAAAAATTAATCAAACATACAAAATAAATCATTAATTAAAAAATAAAACTATAAATAATTCTTACGTAAATAATTATAGTCTATTTGCTTTTTAAAAATTTTAATTTTTTTACTTAATTTTATGAATTATTATTTACTAATTAATTAAAAAATAAAACTATAAATAAAACCATCACAAAATATCAAATATTAAAGTTTTTTTAGTTAAGTTTTAAGAAACTAATAGATTATTATTTATAATTTTTTAGTAATAAATTAAAATTAGAATTCATTAAATTAATATATCAAAAATTTCAATATTCCATAAACTCATTTTAATTCCCTCCCTCCCTCCACGTTTGATCAGTTTTTATTAGCTTTTTTCAATTCCCTCCATCCAGACACTCATCCTTCCCTCCAGACACTCATCCCTCCCTCCAGACACCAACGTTGCAGCTCCAGCCCTACCCTAAGCCCCAACTTCTAAAGCAGAGCAAACAAAAGAGGCTGAGGAAATGAGGGAGAAGAAGAATGAAAGCTGAGCAAATAAGGGAGAAGAAGAATGAAAGCTGAGCAAATGAGGGAGAAGAAGAATAAGAACGAAGGCTGAGCAAATGAAGGAGAAGAAGAACGAAAGCTGAGCAAAAATCGAAACTCTTGCCATTGTAAGCTTGATTTTAGTTGGGTAAGCCTCTAAAATGCTTCTTCATCCATAAATGCCCTAGTTTCTGATTTATGGAGGAAGTATAAAGTCTATGTTTTGTAAATTCAGATTTTTGATTTAATATTCCAGTTCCATGCCTTGTAGTAATGGTTCCTTTTGATTTGGGTAAGCCTTAATTAATAATTTTTAATGAGAATGAGCAAAAATATGATGATTTTTATGGTTTTCTTAGGGAGGGTAGCCATGGATGCGAATTTGGAACCTCAAATTCAATCTTGATACTTTAATGGTCACATAATGCTTCTTTAAGTCTGGGTAGACCTTAAATGATGATTTTTAATAAAGATGAGCCCTAATGTGGCAATTTAGCATGAGTTTACTATTAGGACAAACACATATGCGAATTCTATGGAGGATGGAGGATGGAGGATGTTTGGGATTAAGAGCTTTAAATGGTTTAGTTGGGATGAAAATATAGTAAGGTAGTTTATATGAAAAGAATTTCAAAGAATAAAACTGATTGTGATATTGAATTTTCTCTTGTTCAATAGGTTAAGTTTTCTTGCACTAATTGTTGGAACCTTGTTGGAGTTACAGAGGTAACCTAAAGTTATTTCCTCTTATATGCATTATGTGTTGTGTGTTGCATGTGAAATGACTCAAGTGATTGTGATGACTCTCTACATTATGCCCAAGCCTCTTTGCATCATTATTATCGGACATTGCATTCTATATTGCATGGTTATGTTATTATATTATATCAGACACTGCATGGTTATCTCATCCCCTCTTCTATCTTAGCTCCTCCAATGAGGAGAAGACCATGAAAGCTAGTAGCAAGTAAAGCTAGGTGTTATAGTGATATATGTAGTTTCTTTTGTAAAATGCATATATGACATGTAACTTCCCTGGCTAATTTGAAATATATACCTATGGCAATGAAGGAAGATTTGAGAAAAAATCTAATACTTTGATGTATTTGGTATGACATAAATGCAATTATTTTGATTAGTGTTTTATGGTTCTTGTGATATAATTGTGGACTCTTAATATTACTAATTTGAATGTATGATGGTTGGTTGTGGGCTCTCTAAAGCTCTAAGTAGCATGGTAACTTGTATGTAGTATAAGGAACTTAGGTAGTCATATTTTGATCTAGAGATTTTTTGGAAGTTTGGGAAGTTCAAGTAGTCTTGAAATATGAGTTGAAACTTGTTAGAAGTGTTGGGGTGGTTAATGGAATGGTGTTAGGCCATTATTTGCACATATATACTCTTTAGTGTGAAATTTAGAACCTAAATAGGTAGGTTTGGAAAGGGATGCATTTACAGGACCAAATGGTTGAGTCCAGGTCTAACACTTAGCAAATAGAAAGAGGATATTTAGAGGTTTAATTCAAGCTTAAGATAGTAATTTTTAGATTTATATGGAATATTTTTTAAATTTTCAAAATTCATGACAGCAAAAGATGAATCAGGTGAATCTGCAGAATTTATGACCCTGACCAATTCTGTTGTCATGCAATTTTTTAGGAACAAAAGATGTAGGATTAGGCTAAAATCTTTACAACATAAAATAGACATATAGGGCTTTAATTAAAGCCAAAGTTTACAAAATTTAGAGATCCCTTGCTCAAGTTATAAACTTCTACATTTTTGAATCAGAATATGCTCTTTTGAAAGAAAATTAAAACAAGAATCTCAAAATTGAAGGCCAAAACATACTTTTTTGAGGAAAATAAGTGACCGAACCGCCTTTGGGGGTTTGCCATTGCATAGATCTTGAAAAAATACCCAAATTCAAAAAAAAATCACCTTAAACGGACTACCATGCTCAAAGTTATGACTTTTAGAAGTTTAAGAGTTTATAAATTTAAGCCGCGACGCTATGGATCTCCGCCGCGGCGTGAATAGGTACTGAGATGACTAAATGCATTATGATAGGACTACGCCGCGGCTTGAATACTCCTCGCCGTGGCGTAGTTTGATTATGTAACTCTCGAACAAAAATATCAAAATTGCACCACGGCTTGATATGACCATGCCGCGGCGCGATTCTCTAGTGGAACTAACATATGCCAAATCACGATTCTCGCCGTGGCTTGATATGACCGCGACGCGACGCGACTTTGTTCTGTAAGCATTGTGCCGCGGCGTTCTTCAGTTCTGTTTGAACTCTAGCCCTGATTCAATAGTTTTAGTCAAGACTCTAATTACTTTTGATCCAAACACTTAAATATTCATCCCAACTATTTGGTACACCTTCTAACGACTAGATTACCTAGTTATATTGACATTGGATCTCCTATCTACCTCCATAAACTAGCATTTATTATTTAAGGACTTAGGGATTAGCTAAATTAATCTAACTTTGCTTTCTACCAGAACTTTAACCATTGTATCAACCTTTATTATCTAGCTTATCTTACTCATTCATAACCATTTGACATAGTTCAAAGCAAGAATACATGGTAAAGCTCTATTAAAATTTACTTGAATTCAAAGTGTGCAACAGGAAAATTTCTTATTTCGCGTTTCGTGGACCATCTAATTGCATCCATGACCACATGAGCACGTGGGAATGCATTAAAATGGTCTGCTAAACATGTCTTAAAGGAGCATAAACCCAAAAATCAAAATCTCTAACTCCCACAAGAATACATACACCATATATGGCCATCAAATGTTTAAAGTCTACACTTCCATTCATTTGGCATCAAGTTTCATACATACATCAAATATTTGGATATGCCACCCATATAGCTACAAAATGGACAAAACTACATATATTGTTGTCAAACTTTTATCTTCCCATTTTTTGGCTTCCATTTCCTTGCTCATTAGCTCCACCTAGCATATTAAGACATTGGAGAGGAGGGAATATGCAATTCAAGTCTTAAAAATGCATGCATGAGTACAATGGGTGACTGATTGAATTACAATTTCTTATTTATAATGTGGTTTGTTCCTTGCAACTATAAGAGAAACTGAAAGTGTGGCTTGATTACGATATGGTTTTTATTGCTGAAATTTTATTGCCTATGTTACCTAATGTAGGAAATAGAGAAAGAAAGAGAATAGGGATGGATAAAAGTTGGATAATGATCAGGAACAGAGCTGATCCAAGGTATATACGAGGAGTGGATAGTTTTCTCCAATGGGCATTTAATCAATCAGGGGTTAGTGATATGATTCGTTGTCCATGCAAAGCATGTAGGAACACAGAGTTCAAGCTAAGACATAGAGTAAGGGAGGATCTATTCAAAAAGGATTTTTGTGAGAGTTACCAAGTGTGGGATTCACATGGAAAACTTCGTCATCGTACCCAAAGTCACCCGCAGGTGGTTGATCAAGGTGTGCAAGAAGATAATGATGACATTATTGAGATGATCAACGATGCATATGGGCATACAGAAAGAGAGGCGGGGACATATGGCTCTGAAGATAATGACCCACCAAATATGCAAGCTAGGCATTTCTTCGAGCTATTAGAGGATGCTAAAACTGATCTGTATCCAGGTTGTAAAAAAGCTTCTAAGTTGTCTTTCATTGTAAGGCTACTTCACTTGAAATGTCTCAACCATTGGAGTAACAAGTCTATGGATGCTTTGCTTAGCTTATTCAGGGATGTGCTTCCAGAAGGAGCACTAGTACCAAACTCTTATTATGAAGCGAAGAAGGTTATTCGAGAGCTTGGATTAGACTATACCAAGATTGATGCATGTGAAAATGATTACATTTTGTATTGGAAGGAGCATGTTGATGCCCAAAGATGTCCTAGATGCAACCTATCCAGATGGAAGTCAGATGGGCATAGAGGCAAGAAAGTCCCACACAAAGTGTTACGCCATTTTCCCATAACGCCTAGGCTACAAAGGCTATATATGGCTCGTAACACAGCTAAAGAAATGAGGTGGCATAGGGATGCACGAAAGGATGATGGTGTGTTAAGACATCCATCTGATTCCATTGCATGGAAGACCTTTGATGAGGAACATTCCGACTTCTCTAGGGACTCTAGAAATGTTCGCTTTGGCTTAGCAAGTGATGGGTTCCAACCTTATGGCAATATGAGTGTTGCACATAGTATATGGCCAGTGGTGTTGGTTCCTTATAATTTACCACCCTGGCATTGTATGAAACAACCATACTTTATGATGACACTTCTAATTCCAGGCCCTAGATGTCCAGGTGATGAAATAGATGTATATCTACAGCCAATGATTGACGAGCTACAACATTTATGGGAGGAAGGGGTGGAGACATATGATGCCCACTCACAATCGAATTTTAGGATGCGAGCAGCTGTATTATGGACAATAAATGACTTCCCGGTATATGGAAACCTTTCAGGGTGGTCAACTAAAGGGAAGTTAGCATGCCCTTGTTGTCATAAGGACACACATTCAGTTTCTTTACGTAGCAAGGTATGCTTTATGGGCCATCGACGCTTCTTACCTATTACTCATCCTTGGCGGCGAAATAGAAAGGCATTTGATGGGAAGGTTCAAACTGCAAGAGCACCTATACCTTTGTTCGGAATTAAAGCACTAAGGCAATTACAAGCATTAGGTAATGTAACCTTTGGGAAAGGACAAAAAAGAAAGCGTGATCGCCCAACCAATGCTTATAATTGGAGGAAGAAGAGTATTTTTTTCCAATTACCATACTGGAAAACTCTCCTACTTCGACACAACCTAGATGTCATGCATATAGAACGAAATGTGTCTGAAAACCTTATTTCAACAGTGATGGGGGTTGCGGGGAAAACCAAGGACACATTAAAGAGTCGGTATGACTTGGTGGATTTAGGAATCAGACAACAGTTGCATCCAATCGAGGATAGGAATAGAGTATTAATGCCTGCAGCTTGCTATGCCTTGTCTCCACATGAGAAATTAAAAGTGTGTAACTTTTTGGCTAATTTAAAGGTTCCAGATGCCTTCTCATCAAATATTTCAAGGTGTGTACATGTCCGTGATCGAAAATTATTTGGATTGAAATGCCATGACCACCACATATTGTTACAAGACATATTTCCAATTGCAATACGCAGTTTGTTACCTAAGGAAGTGTCAGAGCCGATAATAGAGCTAGGTAAATTTTTCAAAAATTTATGTTTTAAGTGCCTAAAAATTAAGGATCTAGAACAACTTGAGACCCAAATTGCACTCATATTATGCAAATTGGAAATGGTATTTCCACCGGCTTTCTTTGATGTTATGGTTCACTTGCCCATTCACTTGCCAAGAGAGGCAATGCTTGGTGGACCTGTGCAATACCGATGGATGTACCCTATTGAGAGGTATTATGTTTTAATATGTATTTTATTCTATCTCTCAAATCTTGCAAATTATTTCTCTTCTCCACCATCTGCCTTCTATGTAGGTATTTACGCATGCTTAAATCTTATGTTCGTAACAAGTCTCGTCCAGAAGGTTCAATTACAGAAGGTTATTTAGCAAACGAATGCCTTACCTTTTGCTCTCGTTATTTAAAGAATATGCCAACCAAATTTAATCAGCCTCCTAGAAATGATGACGGACCCATGGATAATGGTGACAAGTCCATCTTTAACCAAATTGGGAGGGCAAGAGGGCGTTATGAGTCTATTATTTTGCCTGAGATACAGTTCCATCAAACTTGTATGTATATACTACAAAATTGTACAAATGTTTTGCCATTCATGGAGTAAGTTATCACTTCTGTGCCAATCTCTATGACAACAATTAGTTAGCAAATATTTCCTAACTATCACTACTACAATGTAGGGAGTACCAATTGGAGACTGAAACTCAAACTTCAACTATTGAGGACTTTCCCAAATAGTTTTCTACACGAGTAGGTTCTTTTGTTAATATAGTTTACTTTGTTAAGTAGTCTATTTTGAGTTATGAGCTTTTATCCAAATAAGCTGTAATAAAGTATAGTTAATCTATACAGGTTCTACAGTTACGTACACAAGGCCAAGCTAATGACAACCTCATTAGTCTAGCACTTGGCCCAGCTAAAACAGTGCACCGTTTTTCTATTTATTTGGTGAACGGTTTTAGATTTCATACAAGAGATCGTGCTTTAGAGAGGAAAACTGACAATATTGGAGTTCTAGTAAAAAGGGATGACTCAGATGAAGGGAAAGAGTATTATGGCATCTTAGAGGACATATATGAACTTTCATATATTGGGAATAAGAAAGTATATCTCTTCAAGTGTCATTGGTGGGATGTGGGTCATTTAGGAAGAGGATAAAAGGTAGACAAGTTTGGCATTACAAGTGTGAATGTTCGGCATTCATTGGCTACAAATGAGCCATTTGTCTTGGCTAGCTAAGCAGAACAAGTGTTCTATCTGAAAGATATCATTGACACGGAGTGGCTAATTGTAGTGAAGACAAATCCTCGTAACCTCTTTAACCTTTCAGAGGTGGAAGAATGTGAAGAAAGTAGTGAGAATGATGGTCTCCTTCTTGATAAGGCATATCAACAAGATGTAGTCCAATTAAATCCAATTTGGAATGATGACATAGGCATTGACCTTGTAGTCCTCTTGCATCGAGATGATGTTGAACCAGAAATACTAAGCCATACAAGTATACATACTCAAACAAGTGGGCATAATGTAAGGGGTGTGTCTGATGATTTAATTGATGACAATGATGAGATTGGGTCCACTGACGAAGAAGAAGGGGAAGATTTGCTTGATGATGACGATGCGAATGACACTGTGGACACTGAGTGTGATTAATATTAGTATCAATCTTGTTGATCATTTGAAAAATTTATAATTATTGTACAAACATCCCTATTATATGATCAAATGATTGAAGTGTTTGAAGTCTAGTATATTCTTATGTCATATATGTTTTATGTTGTTTACTTTTATATTATTTTACTTCTTTTCTCTTTTTTGTGCTTGTTATGTATGTGTTTTATTGTCTACTTTTATTTGTCATTAATGTTTATTTCATTACATTTTGTTACTTATACTATATTTGGATAAAAGGTAGCAAATGTTAGGTTCTACACGAGGTAGGTCAGGAGGTCGAGGAGAACGAGGCATTGGGCGAGGTCATGGCCGAGGTCGACATAACCCCACTGGAGAGGTGACATCACCTAATTGTACACATAGAGATTTGGTGCTAAGAGATGCACTCTCACCTGAGCATGCACAGGGGGATTTGGAGTTAGGAGATACACTTTCACCACTCCCACCACAGAGAGATAGACAAACTATCTATAATGATTCACCTCCAACACAACGATCACAGGTGCCGAGTAGTTCAGGTATCACTTCATGCAAATAATGTTGTTTAGATTATGTTTTACCATATATATACATCAATGTCTAATTTGTTTTCCTTTTTTTTCCATATGCAGCAGCTTCTTGCAGCACAATAAAGAAGGGTAAGGGAAAATATAAGAGTATATCAGTGGACATGAAGACAAAATATGGTTCAAAAATTAAAGTTTACATCCCTGAGAACTCAAATAGACCTGTTGGAGATAGGGCCCGTGACTTTGCCAACTATTGTGGACATGTGGTGCGAACCACAGTTTCTCTCAGGGATGGTGATTGGGCCAAAATGTATGCCAAATATGGAGAAACTTTATTATTGAAAGTAAAGGTATAACATTATATTTATGGGCCATTTTTCTCTATATAACATTCATAGTGTTCCTCCATCAGTTAATAGGTTTGGTTTCTTATGTTTTATGTAGGATAAATTTGATGTTCGTGATGGGTGCCCTGAAGAGAGATTAAATAGAACTTGTATTGAGACAATGCGACGACTATACCGATCTTGAAAGGCTGACCTACATGCAGATTATGCTAAGTGTGACACAAATGAAGAGAAGGAGGCTGCTCGACCAAGTAACATCAGCCGTGATGATTGGGAGTGGCTGATGCATTACTGGGAAAGTCCAGAGTTCAAGGTAATGTGTTTGCTTTGTTTGTGTTCACATGATTTTAAGGTTTCGTGATTATAATACCATCCAATTATAGGCTACGAGTAGCAGGAACAAGGCAACTAGGGCAAGGCAAGTGACAAAGCATACATGCAGTACCCGTTCATTTGCTGAGGTTGAAGAGTCTACAGTAAGTATTTGTGTTGTACTTGAGTTTATAAACATTTCTCTTTGTGTCACTCCCTCTATGGTAGCATGGATTATCATCCAATGAATATTGTAGAGAGATCCCATCACTGGAGAAGTGGCACCCCCTGACCGAGTTTGGGAACTTCAGCATACCCGTAAGAACAAGGATGGAGAGGTGGAGTGGGTAGATCCCAAGTCACAAGAAATCCATGTAAGTTGCTATAGATCATTAAGCTTTAATTATTTATACCATTTCCTCATTGTTTATGGTGTTTATCTATTGTTATTCCTTTAGGGGCGCATTCAGGAACTAGTTCATGAGCAAGAACTAGAGGATAATGAGAATCCATTAACAGGAGATCAAATTTTGGCCACTGTATTGGGGGAAAGGTCAGGGTATGTTAGGGAAAAAGGATATGGAAAGAAACCGACAAAAAAGAGAATTATGGACTCAATTGAAGTGGATTTGAGGGTTTCAACGAGGATGGAACAAATGCAAGCTGAAATGGAGAAAAAATTACAAGAAGAGAGAGAAAAGTTACGAGAGGAAATGCAAGTTGAAATGGAAAAGAAGCTTCAAGAAGAGCGGGCTACAATGTAACAACGGGTTCAGTCAGAGATTCAAGCTCAATTGGCTAGCCTTATGGCTACCATGCAACAGGTACTTGTAAATTATCTTTTACCTTAATGTTATGTTAAATAATAACAATATATGATTAGTGTTATTTTTTATCAACAGAGACAGAATGCTCCAACCAATGACTCTTCTTGTGGACAAGCTAGGTGAAGAGAAGGTAGACTTAGGTTTTGTTGTTGATGGTCATTTTGATGTATCAATTTATGCCATCACTTCATGTTCTAATAGATATTTCAATATAGGTTCTAACATGTAGGACATTATGAGAGTACTTATAGTTATAATACTAATTATGATATACAATATTAAGAAATTAATGTCTCTTGTGCATGTCAATTAGTATATATATATATATATATATATTATTTTATGTTTTTTATTTTTGTTTTAATTTTCTTCAATGTTAATTTAGTTTAAATGTACATTATCTATTATATATATATATATATATTCAGTATCCTTACCTTTACTGGCGACAAATTTTGCCACTAAAGCTTATTTTTAATATCAAAAACAAAATGACCAAAAGTTGTAACACCAAAAGTTGTTGCTAAAGTTTAATTGCTACAAAAATGCCATCACTTTTACTTTTTTGTAATCATAATTTTTTGTTACTAAATGTCTTTAGTGACAAGTACGAGATTGTCCCTAAATGCATTTAGTGGCAAGAATATGTCGCCACTAAAACTCTTTAGTGGCGACCATATGTTGCCACTAAAAGTCTTTAGTGGCGACTAAAACTATGTTGCTAATCTATTTTCACCGACAATAAGCGTTGTCACTAAAGATTTCCATATAGTGACAAATGACATTAATTTTTACCCATACTAATAAGTCGTTGCTAAATATATATAGTAACGATTTTAGTAATATCACTAATTGTTGTCGCTAAAAGTGTATTTATAGTGACAACCTATGTTGCCACTAAAACATTAGATTTAGCGGCGACATATAATTAGTGGCGACTAAATATATGGATTTAGTAGCGATTGTTGCCACTAATACTCTTTCATTTAGTGACGACATTTGTTTGATATAAATTATAATAAGTTTTAGTGGTGACTATATTCGCTGCTATATATTTGTAGCATCGACTTTTAGTGGCGACACTTTGTCGCGGCTAAAAAGTATTAGCGTTACTGGAGTAGAGTGGCGGAAAAGATGTTGCCACTAAAACTTATTAGTGATGACATTGTAGGTTTTAGTGGCGATTTTTGTCGCCGCTAAAAGTTAATTTTTTTGTAGTGTTACCTAATCGTATGGTGGAGCACCAATGTTCAAAATCTGAACTAGAAAGCAAAAATTTGTCATAAAACTTGCATTGAAATTTAGATGATTCATGTTGCCAAGTTTTGATGTAGTGGTCATGGGATGGGATGTTGTACTTTAATAATTAAACTTTACGTGCCTTTTCTATCTTGAATAATAGTAATTGCAATGTGCATTACTTACACTTTGATGGTGATGGTGGTTTAGTAATATTTGAAGATTGCTGGTAATGTTTAGCTTGCAAAAGGTTGATATGAAGTCAATTGTCTTAGAAGTTAAAAGGCAATCATTATCATTGCACAGGAATTACGAGTGACATTGTCCATATGATCTGGGTCTAACCATATAAGAATTGGCTTATTTATTGTCAATTGAAGTTTGAAATGATACAAATTATTTCTTTAATGTGTTCTTTTGCATCTGTGTTGCCAATCCATTGCTTGTCTATAAAGCCTAAAGAAATTGTAAAGCCTGAACAAATTATTTCTTTATTTTTAGCTGAAATCTATTACTTGTCTGTAAAGCCTAAAGAAATCCATCTCATTTCTGTTAGTTATGTAATTAATTTGCTAACCAATTGTTATATACTTATTCTAGACACAAGTGCTAGACTCATTGAGATTGTGATGCTTATTTCTCATTGAGGCTGTGTCAAGTAATAATCTTAACAATTCCCCATTCTCTTCACAATCTTTGTAAAAATTAATTTGAAGCTTTATGTACATATGTGTGTTTGTATGTGTGTGAATTTTTCTTTAGTGAGAATCAATACTAAGTAGTAAGCCATTTACATAAGAAAAGTTGCTGTTGCTTGGCTTGCCTACCACAGGGGACTAGTAGCTTGTCTACTTTATTTCATAGTACGTTGTTCATTCAATCTTTGCTCCATCTTGTTTTTTCTTTTGTTGTTTTGGAATAATTAACTACTTACTTATTCTCAAAATAATTATTATATTATATAAAACATTAAGATGCAAATGCTTTTTTTCCCATTCATATGGAAAATTGTTCCTTTTGATCAAATTGGAATTATTTTTCTCATGGACTAATAACTGAAATTGTAGCTCCAATTATGAAATTGCTATATTTTCAAGAATCAAAGTGGTTTAATATTACTTGAGTATGTGTTCTTTACATTTGTATGGGTTATAACTCGGAGGTTGCAAAGCAACGTAGAGTGCACTATTTCCTCTGTTTGTGTTTAATATTTTAGATGTTATCATTTATTGTACATCTCTATCACATTAAGTGTCTTCATTGGTGGAGTGATAAGTCTTTTTCAATGTTATTGGAGTTATTAAGAGATGTATTACTAGAAGGAAATATTTTGCCAGAGTCATACTATGATACAAAGAAGATAATTTTTGGATTAGGCTTAAGGTATGAGAAAATTCATGCTTGTCCTAATGATTGTATATTGTATTGGAAGAACAAGACCAAAGATGAAGTGTGTTCAAAGTCTAGTGTCTCAAGGTGGAAAACTCATATTGTTTCAAAGAATAATGCAAATAATACAATTGAGAGAAAAAAGATACCAGCAAAGATTTTGTAATGGTTTCCTTTGATACCTAGGCTAAAGAGGCTTTTCATGTCCTCTAAGATTGCTTCATTCATGAGATGGCATGAAGAGGGTTGCACGAAACACTGAAAGATGCACATCTTGGAAGGATGATGCATATTTTAAAGTCTTAGGACTTGAAAAAGAGAGGATGTGTACGATGTTTAGGAAAAATTCCAATTGCAAAAAGCACTAATGCTAACTCATTGTTAAATACAAGGGTAGAAGCCAAACTTCAAAAAGTTGAACTTTATTGACAAATGTTTTAACCTTAATTCAACAACAGCTTTCTAAAGATGAAGTTAATAGTCTTATTGAGACAGCATCTCGAGAGATTTGATTAAATTTTTCATATTACATCTATGATAAAATTTTACATCTAAATATCTTGTTAATAGAATTTTGATTTTTTTTCCTTTATATATAGGTGTTAGATGGTAACAATGCTCCCAATGGCCATCCAAGATCTTCATCTTCAAGCAATCCTAATGAAAATAATATATCTATACATTAATTGAATTAAAATTAGTGTCTTAAAATTTGGTTATGTTTTACTTCATAATTTCATTTTTAACATTGACATCATTGACTTCCATATGTAGATTGACACCAAGTTTCAACCTTATTCAAAGGGAGCATCTAGGATATGAGCTATGTTGCAAAGCTAGAAGTCTTATGCATATGTGCATTCACCTATTGACTTGACATAGATTTTTCATTTTGGTTTCTTTTATCTTGTAATTTAGAAAAGTATTGTATCAGAGTGGATGATGGACTCCTTTTTTTGTATGAAGATGTTTATTAGAATTTCTTTAATATAACGGAATGAATTTTTAGTTACTTAAAAATTTATTGTGTTTTTATATTTACCTTTCTTTTGTAAATTAAATGAGCACCAATGTATTGAAAGATAAGCTTGAAATGTCAAATGATATAATCATATCCCATAGCCATAGACTCATTATTGTCACTTTAAGGCTCCAGTGGCAATAAAACACCTATAGATGATAGTAGTAAAACAACTATAGATAAAGGTTTCAGTGACATTAAAATATCTATAAGTATAAGTTTTATCAAATTGTCATTATAGGTTTTAGTGACAGTAAAATTTTGTGGGTAAAGGATATAGTGACAATAAAATGTCTATGGATAAAGGTTTTATGAAAATAGTATAATGGGATATAGTGACAATAAAGTATCTGCAGGTAAAAGTTTTAAAATTATATCCACATCTTATGAAATCATAGGTATAAGTTATACCCACAGTCAAAAATCTGTAAAAAGTAAAGTAAATTTGACGAAAATTTAAACTATGGGTATAAATCAAATAAAGCTATACCCATATATTTTTACCCTTTATTCATGAAAATTAATTATGGGTATACGACAATTTTTTTGCAGTGATATGTTAATTAAGGTATGCTAGATTGATAGAAAAATTAACCTAGTTGGATCATCTATATGAGTTAATGATCAATTTACCAGACATCATAGAATTAATTGAGTCTCTTTTTTTTTTTGGTTTTTGTTTGTCTTAAACTGGTTGAGTTTCGAGTCTATTAACTAACTAGCATTACTTTTTTTCAGGACAATCCATTCTTTTAATTAGTGAAAATTAGACTGGAAGTATATTCTAATAAAAATAACATTAAATAGTTTACCCTAAGATTAACTTAAACCATTCTTTGTGAGATCTAAAATCTATACTCATTTAATCAGTTTACAATTATTGACTAGTGTGCTTGCTAATATCTCTAATTTCGCATCAACCATTCAGTTAAGGGATAAATTTCCCTTTTACCAAAACAAAATTGGTATATATTTCACACACACGAGGAAAACTGAAGCACAGTGGCTCCCAATCTTTAAAATAATCAACAAGCGAGGGTTAAAAAATACTGCAGTCCCCGAAGAAATTGGACTGGAATTTTTTATGCAAATGATTTGAACGCAAAGCAGAGTGGATCGAGAACTATGGATAGAAAAGAAAAGCAAAAAAGAAACGTCTGAGTAAGAGAGAGAGAGAGAGAAAGAGATCATATCATTCATCTACGATAGGATGTGTTTCTGGGGACATTTATTGTATAAAGTTGCACGCTAGGCCTTCTTTTCAGCTACCCAAAAATCTCTCTATTCAAACTTTTTTGAGACAGGTGTGACTGGGAATTTGGTAACTTATAGAGACTAGGGATATGTGAATCGATTGCAGTGGCCCTTACAAATTGTGGGTTTCTTTGTCCTTTAATTACCCCTATGTGTGTGTGGGACCCCACCCTGCATTCTCATCTCTTTTTCCTGTCTCTTTCTTTCCCTCACATTCCCACTTAGAAAAAGCTAGAGGTCATGTTTTTTGTTTATGAGTAGGGCATGATCCTCCGTATCAATGTACCTTGGAAGCAACCCATATTTTCATTCCATCATGTGCACTATAAAATGTAGTGTAGTGATAGCTTTTTCTTCTACATGACCATCGAAAGGGATAAAGGGATATTATATTCATCATATATGAGACAGAATCTTGAGTCTGTCAAAGGCATTTGATCCACCTACCATTATAAGGGCATGATTAAATAGCTCAGTTTGTTAGGAGATTTAGAATTAGAAACCTATATTCTGGTACTTATAGTAGGATGCTGGAAGTATCACATCTAATCTTATGCTTGGTGTTTATACTAACAAACACCATTTGACTTGGAAAAAACTTATATGCAGCTTAATAAGTGTATAAGTAACATGTCGACAATTTATCTAACTTCAGCAGTCTCACATCCTTAGCTTTCTCTTAAAACAAAAAACTCTCATATATTATAATTTAATTAAAAAACTTTATAACAAATATCTTAAAACCTAAATGTAACTTTTCTTCTTTTGATAGATGTTGATATATAACCTGTACGTGCCAATATGAATTTGTATATATGAAATTTCCTTTTTAAACAAAACTCAAGTCCACAACTGCTCTTCTTAAGTAAGGTTCTCAATATTTCCTTTTTTCCAGATTTATTATTGCTTTCTCTTGCCGTATGTAAAGCTGAACCTGGCTAGTTGATTATATGCTAAACAAAGAATTAGAAAGATCAACTGATCATGATGAGGGTTTTAAACTCTCAATTTTGCCAGCAAATAATTTGACTTTATGCCATTGGTAAGCTCCCGGCTTAAGCACCTGATCAGCTTGTCTTTTTTATTTATTATTATTATTTTTTAATCAAACCTAAGATCCCGGCTGTAATGTGATCCTTTTTCACAAAATTATGAAGTGGTAAAGGACAAGACTTGCATGCAGTTTTTAAATTTGTGCTAATAAAAGTTTACAATAAATACATAATATATGAATTTTTTTCTTAAATCAGTAAGCATCCCCGTTTTTCCGAAAATATTTTTTTCACATTATAATTTAGTTAAAAATATAATAGTAAACACTTAAATACCTAGATTTTTTCAATTAATTGTAAAATTCAATGTGAATATTTTGTCGTTTTATGACCTCTTGTGGTAAAACGTTGTTATATATGCCTGTTTAGACTTTTGTAACGTGGGGCTGATGTGTTTCAGTTAAAGAAGTCTCTAATTTTCACTTTCCTGCTTTGTTGAAAATGTGCTAGGGAACATGCAAACCAAATAATTCGATCTAGTCCAAAGATGGAGCGTTCATTTTCATAAAGAGTACTAAACATTCACAATTAATCCACAAAAGAGATCCTTTTCTTCTTAGTAGAGAAATCCTCCTGTTCTGTCTTCCTCACTTTTTGAACTTCGAAACATAATGTTCCAATCATGATTCAACCCCGTATCGTTTCTGTTAAAGGATCGGCCTTTGATGACCACAAAATGAGCCTCTCATCATTATCATTTAGTGGTGATCTATTTTTAATTAGAAGAAAGAGATAAAAGGAGTGCTCAAAAGAACAGATATAAGTGCCCCCACTTGATCACATATTATTGGGGGGGGGGGTATGTGTCTGTGGCTCACTGTTCTATTTTTTCCTTGAAGCAATCTAACGATACGAAGCCTTTAATCATGAGTAGATGTAAGTGACAAGAGTCGTTAAACTCCTTGAAATAGTATTAATTGAATAAATTTTATAAATCAGCTTTCCGCGAAGTAATAACCTCTGTGACTTAATTTGAGTGCAAAAGAGTTGTGCTAAGTAAATTTTTTCTTCTCCTCAAAAGTTTAAACTTTCGAGGAACAGTTTGACCGTGCATAATTATTCTGATAATATTCTTTTTAAAATATTATAAACGAACAAGAAAAATATATAGTGGAGGCTAAAAAATATTAGAGGATATACGCAACGCATATATATCCACTTTACTCATCTCATACCCTTTGAACTTAATTTGAAATAGCTTTGCAATTCTAAGGTAATTAAGTTTCAGTTCTTAAGCTCTTCTTAATTTAGCAGGATTTTTTTTTGGGGGTCTTCTTTTAATGCAGTGGATTCTTTTCAGTAGATCCTAGTCTTGGAATCGACGCGATAATGCTTCCAAGATCAAAGCTTCCTCAGTGCTATTAATTTTGTTGTCCTCTTTCATTTTTTTTCTTTTAAATTATGACCTCAAAATAAAGCTTATAATGATTAATATTCACATCGTGCTTCGAATTTTGCAGGGGTCAAATTAATGTTACTACGTGAGGACTCATATGCTTCCATCTTATACAGTTGGATAAAGTTTCTATTCTTGCCTTCCGAGAAACTATTTTGCATCAAATTGAGTTTTTATGTGTTAGAAGCCCAGAATGCAGATTCGGAAAACTTCATGAAAAACTAATTTAGATTTAAGTTTATGAGACTTTGTTGATAAATATTTTGTAAAAATCATCTATATAGCCAATAATAAGTAATGTTATATTTAGTTCATGTAAATGAAATAACAATTAGACTAATCAGTATTTACAATTAATCCTGATATATAATTAATTTCATTATTTGAAACTTAATCTAACTTATTGAACTGTATTATTACCAGTATTTTTAAGAATATAAAATCAAATGATACTAGTTTACGTTAAATACAAATTTTTAAACTTCAATTAATTGTACAATTGCTTCATCTAATTTTCACCATCCATCTACTTAAGTAATAACTCAAAAGTGTTTCAAAGAAACTAAATTTTAAAGAGTCCTATATATATGGTCTCTATTGTTACTATATTTTCCTTTTCTTTTTGAATTTACTCTTTGATTAAAACATTGTTTCCCTTCCCACTATAATCCTTTATCTTATAAACCAGAGGTAGCTACATATTTGTTATTAAACTCGATTACCAATCGAGTTTTAGATTGTATTTTCATATATAAAAATTTGTTAAGCTTTCAAGCTGTCGGGCCATTTATAAAATTGATACACAAGTCGGTCCGTCATCAAGTCTATATGCCACGTGTTTCATGGAATTTGGGCAGCATGAATTGAGTGTACACAAGTAAAAACTCTCATCCGAGTTGGTTATCTGAAGGTAAATTCGACTATCAGTGTCACTAACATCAGATTAAGCTAGCCAGCTAACATATAGACTCTTCTTTAAGAATGTGAGAAGGAAGTACTATAGATATAAATATATTTGCCCCAATAAAACCGCAAGAGATTTTACCTTTTGTATATGCATCAGATTATAAAGTAAAAATTATATCTCCAAATTATAAACCAATGAAAAGAAATAATTAAACGAACCAGCCAAGAGTGTGTGTGTGTGTGTGTGTGTGAGAGAGAGAGAGAGAGAGAGAGAGAGAGAGCTAATCTTGAGTGGTAAAGTAAAACATGAAAGTAAGTGGTCAGAAAGTTACTTATTGAAAGTTCATAATTAAACTCCTGCAGAACATGTCTTCACGCTTCCATTAAACGACAACAAATGATGCTATGAGAATTGCGTAAACAAAATGTGAACACAACTCTGTGTCCATTATAACAGTATATTTCAGTTTTGCTTCCTTTACCTGGTAACACAAATTTTATTTTTTTGGCTAAGTGGGTGGTTGGAAATTATGAGACGAGATTAAGACAAAAGGTGATTGCAGTATGCAGGAGGAAGAGAAGAGAGGAGGCTGAAAAAGAGCCAATAATGCAATGTAGGATAGCAGACAGAGGGTTGCTTTTTGGGTACTTGGGGAATAATATGCTGTCTCCCTACGAGGATTGGCGTGAAGAGAGACTCTGCTTTTCTCTCTCTTTGACAACCTCCCAATATTAATTTAGCTGTACACATTCACATAAATGAGCAAGGAAAAAATTATTGAAAGAAGCAGATAAATATACCACTTTCCCTTTTATCTTTAATTACACTGCTAGCTTCTTTCAACCTTTCTCCTTTTGTACTTTTTTTGAATTTCTGCTGGCCTTGCCTGTCCATTCAAAGGAAGGTGCGTTAAAAAAAAATATTTAGGTATTTAGGTATATATGATTTACAGTATAATTGCATAATCAACAATCAAATTTCACTAAATTAGATGTGCTAGGAGACTCAACTACATGCAATGTGTGTTTAGTGAGTCACTATATAATCACATGATACATTATATACATACTTATTTAAGTATTTTAAAAAAAGAATATTACGCCGATTAGAGTAAAATTTTGAGTTTTGGCTGCCCGATTCTATCATTTGCATGAATAGAACACAGCCACAAGACCTTAATTATCTTCTAATAAATAGAATCAACTACCTTTTTCCTGACTCTTAATAATATGATATTGATCAGCATCCATGCATATTGCTATATGTATATATATATATGTATATATATATTACAGCAGAAGCTAGCAGATGATACTGCAATCTTTCAGCTTTTCGTCCTTTTCATGGCGCATCGATGCAGTTAAAATTCTACCTATATGTCTATTGGCGCCGATTTGTATTTTCAACTGCAAGTCCAGAAGATCGTAAAATGATTATTAAAAAAAAAAAAAGTAATAGTAGTAGTAGTAGTAGTAATCACATATCGGTGATCAGAATACAGTTCATTACAGGAACATATTGACAAAGGAGATAGACAAAAATGCGCTGCAGTGTTAACCGTAAACTGGGGAGAGCAATGAAGTGGAAATAAAAGGTAAGCAAAAGCTGCTTCTTTAAACTAAAACCAAAGGACAATGGAAAAATTAAGAGAGAAAATATACAATTTTAGTCTTGAAAGATGTACCTCTTAAGTTGCCTCTTTGGCCCCTCAATTTTTTTCGATGGTCTGTCAAAGTTTGTAATTCGATATATATTTGTGTTAAATTAGTTTTTAAAGCAGCGGAAGAAGTATATGATTTGGTCCAATAAAAAAATTAACATGTAACAAGTTATTTTACCTAAAAAAAAACCTGTAATAAATTATAAATTTTGAGAGACTAATAGGAATAAATTATAAACTAAGCCTTACAAGCTATATGTTTTAGGGATGAAATTGTGAATTTTTTCCCAAAAAAAAAAAAGGAAAAACAGCGACAAGAAAGAAGTATAAAGAAGGCAGTGAGGCCTAGTATGATATTTCTAAAGCTTCACTACATGCCCTAAGCTCGCTGTGAAACTCAACTCTCTCTCTCTCTGTTTGTGAATTTGTTTGAGCTTACAAGGGTAACTCCTAATCCTTGAGAGAAGTGGGTGGGGTGGTTGCTTTGGGGTTAAGAAAAGAGAACGAAGGAAGAGAAGTACTGTGCGGCTGTGAAGCAAGCAGAGGGCTGTTTGGGTGGTGTGGGGGGGTGGGGTTTGGGTTCAAGTAATGCGCTCAGGAGGTTGTGGATTGCCGCAGACCCTCACAGCGGAGGCTGCTTCGGTGCTGAAGCACTCTTTGGGGTTGGCTCGCCGGAGGGGCCACGCCCAGCTCACTCCTCTCCATGTGGCCGCCACTCTTCTCACCTTCCGTTCCAGTTCCCTGAGAAGGGCCTGCCTCAAGTCTCAGCCTCACCACCACATGCCGTCGTCCCATCCTCTCCAATGCAGAGCCCTTGAGCTTTGCTTCAATGTCGCCCTCAATAGGCTCCCAACAGCACCCGCTCCTTCCTTCCTCCACTCCCACCAGCCCTCTCTTTCCAACGCTCTCGTTGCCGCCTTGAAAAGAGCACAGGCTCACCATAGAAGGCGATGCATCGAGCAACAGCAACAGCCACTTTTGACTACCATTAAGGTTGAGCTTGAACAGCTTATAATATCTATCCTGGATGACCCTTGTGTTAGTAGGGTCATGAGAGAGGCTGGCTTCTCTAGTACAGCTGTCAAGAACAATCTAGATGACTCTTCAGCTTCTTCTGTTTTCCAGTGTTATAATAGCTCTGGTGGTGTTTTCTCTTCTCCTTGTTCACCTTCTCCCACCAGTGAAATACCTTACTCTTTTGACCGCAATCCTGTTCTGTTTTCTCCTCTGAAGAGAGCCCCAGCAGCGTTCTCTTCTAGTTATAATGAAGATATAAAGTTGGTGCTGGATATCATGCTCAGGAAGAAGAGGAAGAACACCGTGATAGTTGGTGACTCTGTGGGTATAACTGAAGGCCTTGTGGGAGAGCTGATGGGAAGGTTCGAGAGAGTAGAGGTTCCTGATGAGCTGAAGTCAACCCGTTTCATCAAATTTCAATTTGTATCTTCTTCTTTGAGCTTTATGAAAAGAGAACAAGTTGAAATGAGCCTCTCGGAACTGGAAAGGAAGGTGGATTCTGTTGCCTCATTGGGAGGAGGGAGTGTTATTGTGTATATCGGAGACCTGAAATGGACGGTGGAGGATCCAAATCTGAGTGAAAAAAATAAAGGATACTCTCCTGTTGAACATCTAGTTGCGGAAATAGGAAAGCTATTCTGTGACTATGGAAGCAGCTCAAAGGCTTATAATAATAAGGTATGGCTAATGGGCACAGCAAGTTGTCAAACATACATGAGGTGTCAAATGAGGCAACCACCTCTTGAAACCCACTGGGCTCTGCAGGCTGTTCCTGTTCCATCATCAAGTGCACTAGGTTTGAGTCTCCATGCTTCCAGGTAATCTATCTCTTAATTGCTCAGTTCGGTTGCTCTATTCTAATGTCAAAGAAAGGGAAAAGAAAATGTAATCATTAGAAAGTTATCTTGTGATATCGCTACTTGAAGCTTAATTTGTTTTTCATTTTGTTGCTGATCAGTACATACTGTCAAAAGTGTTGTTGTTTGGTAAGGACAGAAGCAATGCAGGGCCTTTTCTGCTTCCCTTTGTTTGGTCAGTATGTTACTTCTTGACATTACACGTTCACACGATATTTTGGGAGAAACTATATTTTACTAATAGAAATTAAGAGTGGAAGAGTTAAAATTTTTGTAAATGTCTTGTGGCAAACGTTTGAGTTTCACTCAGTAAGGGCTCATTATGGTAGATTTTGTAATGAATTACTCTGACAAGAATCGATCATGTGAGATTCTGAAGCAGAACATATTCAAAGATATCTATTTGTCTAATTTTGGATGTTTATTGGAGGTTGTGCAATGAATTTGTAGTGTCCTTGATTCAAAGCCCTTCAATGACAAGGAGGAGCAGGATAAGCTTACTTGCTGTGTAGAATGTGCCTCCAGTTACGAGAAAGAAGCTCAGCTGTTCAAACCAGGCCAGAAGAAACTGTTGCCTTCCTGGCTTCAGTCTCACAGCACCGAAGACCATCACAAGGTAGCAAATCTCATTTTGAGCAAAACACTCCCTCTAAATTTGGACTAAAATAAAAATATCAAATCCCAATTGAAATTCACAAGAAGAGATCACATGCTCTTAATGTTTGACTTAACTTTCTGTTGAACTAGATTTTATTTCAATCTAAAGTTTAGGTAAATTTCGTTACATTTTAAAGTTTATGTATCAAATTGGTAATTAAGCTTTAGTCGAGAGGCTAAAATAGCATTTTTTTTTTTCTTGAAATTAAGTCCTTTAGAAGATTAATTTATTGAGAAGTAGTGGTTTATGGATAACTTCATGTTTTCAGGGTGAATTAACCCAATTGAGAAGGAAATGGAATAGACTATGCCACTGTCTCCACCAAAGCAAGCATTCTAAGAACCACTGGAACAACACTCCCAACAGCAATCACAGTTCAAATGCAAAGATCTACCCTTATAGTTCATCATACCCCTGGTGGCCAGACCAAGGTAGTAATAGTATCACAACAGATTCAAGTTCCATATGCTTCGCAGACTCCATCGCTAAACCCAGTTATAGTAGCTGCAATCTTGAACCTCGATTTCGGAGGCAACAATCTTGCACCATTAAGTTCAATTTCGGCAACGAAACTCAAAAGCACAAGGCAACTGAGCCGAGCTTGGATTCTCTCAAGGGCACGGAAGGTAAAGAAGTAAAGATTACTCTTGCTCTTGGAAATTCCTCATTCGGTGATTCGGGGAAAACGGCGGAAAATATAACTGATCATACAACACCACTGCGACGAGCTCATATTTGTGAACTATTGCAGGAGAATGTGCCATGGCAGTCTGAAACACTACTTTCTTCAATAGCAGAGACCTTCTTCGTTGATTCAAAATCAGCAAAGCAAAATAGTAGTTCTTGGTTGTATATGCAGGGAAATGACTCTATTGGGAAAAGAAGATTGGCACGAGCTATCGCAGAATCAGTTTTTGGCTCACCTCATCTCCTACTCAACTTGGACGTGGGAAAGAAGGAGACTGTAGTATCCCCACACTCTCAAATGCTGAGCAGAGCATTGAAGACCCATGAACAGCTTGTCATATTAATAGAAAATGCTGATTTTGCAGATGCCCCGTTAAAAAAATTCCTTATGGATGGATTTGAAACAGGAAAGTTTGGAGATTTCAGCGCAGAGGAGAAGTCAGGACAAGCAATATTCATATTGACTAACAATGGCTCCTCGAAAGAACAGAGTCAGGACGACTCTGTGGTCAGCTTGGTGTTGCAAGTAATCAGTGAAACCAAACTTAGTTTGCACCACAAGCGGAAGGCTGAATGGGATTTGCTGACCAAGTTGAAAAGACCCCGAATTGAAGAGAAGGAAGAGGTGTTGTTTTCTGAACAAGGGAACCGTAAGAAAGACTTTTCAAGACAATCAAGCTTTAACGCACTTGATCTGAACATAAGAGCTGACGAAGACGATGATGATAGGGAAGACAAGGCAGGGGGAAGCAGTCCCATTTCAAGCGATTTGACACGAGAAACAAATGTGTTTCTTGACTCAATTGAGAATCGCTTTGTGTTCAATCGAAATCCAGGTCGGGACAAAAGGGAGATGGAAACGTTCTTTTCATCGAAGATCAGAAGTTGTTTTGAGGAGGTTTGTGGGAAGCAATGCTTGGAGAATTTTAGTTTAGAGGAGAAGGTGATAGAAGAAATGAGTGTTGGGTGTGGCTCTTTTACTAACAGCTTGTTTGAGAAATGGCTGAAAGACATTTTTCAATCCAGCTTACAAGCGATTAACTTGGGAGGAAAAGAGGAGGGTATAGTTTTTAAACTCTGTTGGGGTGGTAAAGGAGATAGGATTTTGGATAGTGGATTCATGAGTTCATGTCTGCCCAGAAATATCCAGGTCAATTACTCCAAGGATTGACTGACTCTGGGTAGTGAAGGTTTCCTATAAAATTAAGCATCCACAAGATGTAAACTGGAAGTACTATAGCTTTGTGTAACTGCTAATTTTCATAATGGCATGTTTGTTTTCCTTCTACTTTGTGCCTTACAACTATTAACCATTGACTAAAGTCTCATTTTGGTTTCACATAGATAGGGATTTTTCAATTTTATCCCTTATAAATATTCCTTTTCAAAATAGTCCGTTACATATAAAACCATTATAAATTAAGTTGGTCTATCTCTTTGCCAACCATTTAAAAATTTAACCAAAAGTGTGATGTGTGGACCGTTAAACACTAACAAAGAAGCATTAAATATCAAGTTAGCCTACTAAAACCTCATTTTTAATCCTTTAAAAAATGAAGGTTTTTTAGTTTGGCATGTCATAATTGTGTTGTTCTCAAAATAATTCCTTGTAGATGAAACCGTTATCAAGTTGGTTTCTTCAAGTGCCAACCATTTAAAAACAAAACAAAAAAGTATAATGTGGACTATTAAATATGATGTGTCCACATTAAATGACAAGGTCAACTTACTTTTTCCCTCTTCCTCATAATCAAAATTGTGTCTTTAGGAGGGTTTTTTGTTCTTTTTTCTGTTCTTAGCCTTCTATTGATTGGCTAAAATAAATACCAATAAACAACAAAAAGCACTGTAGCTTTTGGGGAAGAGGTTGAATGATTTATATTTTGAGGTTAGATGAATGTTTCGGGGATGATGGAGGCTTAGGTTCTTCAAAGTACAAAAAGGGATAATTCTTTGCATAGTAGTGTTATGTGAATTCAAGAAATGGCGTGAGAATTTTTCAAAAACAAGGGGAGCTCTTGGATTTTTTCTAAGGAAGCAAATTTGAGAGGTTTTTCAATTGGGGTTTTTGTTGCCATGGAAGTTGTTACAAACCAAAAGAAATGACAGAATTAGTTGACTTTGTATAAAGATATTTCTTTTATAGAAGTTTATTGATCAATTCTAGAGGCTATAGTATATCTCACTATGTAAATTTCTAAGCATATTTTATCCTTTCCATGAGCTATAAAATTAAGAATATAAAAAAGAAAAGAGGTTGTGGCATCGCAGGATTAGGGCAAAAAGCAAAAAGAAGCAGAATATGGGTATTTGCAGTCAATCGATAGAAGATCAAGACAAAAAAAAATTCCAAAATGCATAATTTTGATTATGAGAACAAAAGGGGCCAAAAGCAGGCAATAATTTTGATTATGAGAACAACGGGGGCCAAAAGTAGGCTAACTTGACATTTAACATTGGCACGTCAGGTTTTATGATCCACATCATACATTTTGTTATGTTTTTAAATGGTTGGAACACAGAAGAACCACATGGCATATAATGTTACCATGTTGTTTAACAATCCACACCACACTTTTGGTTAAATTTTGAAACAGTTGACACAAAGAGGGACCAACTTGATAGTGATTTCATCTATAATGGGCCATTTTTAGAATAATCATCTATGAGGGACCAAATTAGAATTTTAGTTTATCAAAAATTTCTCATTGCCCCTACTTTGTAAAATTTTTGTAATCCTCGAGATGTTGAATTAAAGTTTGTCACTCCTTTAACAAGCCTAACTAAAGGAGAAAAAGATGTCTTGTACAAATTAAATTTGCTTATTTTTAAATAAACTAAGTCAATAATAATTATCCATGTGCATTTTTTTTGGTTAATTTACAAATAGGTTTCACTTTTACTGTATGCACATAATTGGATTTTGAAAAAAGATAGATAAAATTTTTTAAGCGTTTTCAATCACCTTCTTCAATAAAAACATAACACAAAAGAAACTTTAAATAACTTAATATTATAATGTTAAACTACTAAAAAAATTATTTATCATTTTTATTAAAAAAATTAATAACAAAAGCCTAAATTTTAGACATAAAGTTTCACCTTTGAAACATCCCTTCTCCAATCCAATTAACCCTTACAAATGAGGGTAGCTTAGAATTGATAGATTGAACACTAAATCAAACTAAGCACCAAATCAAACTAAACAAAAGATCTCTTGTTTAGTAATATACCAAACTAATTATGTACTTGTTATAGGTATTACCTGGCCCTAAGTGTTTGGATCAATCCAATCTAGTCTAAACCCAATTTTAAAAGGTCTAAGACACTTAACAATTACCATTCATGGACCTTCATTCATGGCTAATTTCCATCCAGGTAAGCTGAATATATATCACAACAATATTTGCTTAACTATAAAACTCTATGAATTTCAATTAATTTTAAATGCTTAGACTCTCTGATATGAATGTCACTTATAATTAACCTAGTATCATAGACTAGATGGTATGAACCATCATTAGTCATCCATAAGCATGGGCAACAAAATGGATCTCACATCACATAAACTCAATTGTAATATTATTACAAATTTAATATTAACGTCATTAATTAATAACTCATAATTGAAAAAAATTAAAGAGCAATAATTAATCTAACCAAAGAACAATAACAACAAAGACAATCAGAGCAAATACATAATTTAAATGATAGAAGCATAATATAAATTATCACAGCAATCCTTATATCAATGTTTTATATATAAGTCTTAAACTAATACAAAAAAAAATAAAAAATATAAATTAGAGAGAGAGAAGTGATACATTACTTAGGATAGATATCTTAAACAATTGACTACAGGAGATTATAAATCCTCAACTTTGCTTAATTCCTATAGGTTTCTAAGCATCATTAGCAATTTGGCTCATCAGAAACTCACTTCGACAATGTAGCAACACTCCACTAATGTCTCTTCTTATTTTTCATGTCATAAATGGGGCATTTATAGGCCTAGGAAAGAGAAACATACATTAATAGAATTAAATATGATTTTACCTTGTATTGCAACTGTTAAAGACATATTTCCATAAATGCACAAGTTCCTTAACATTTATAGCTTCCAAAGTTCCTTGATTAATAAGTGCAAAAATCCTTCACAGTGGCTACAAAGGTGTCCTGCTTAGAATTTTTCTTTCTCAAACTATAGTTGCACAAAATCCCTTTAATGTAGTTATGCAAGACATCTTTTTAGGTTTTCTAACTTTTTTACTTAATAGCCGTGAAACAT